>JACEIK010005239.1:61621-71931 GCA_018107945.1 Datura stramonium
CCTGGCCCTTTTCTCGCACGTATGGCATTCTAAAACTCTTAACCAACATGCGAATAGGCCATCTACATGTCAAGAATTTACGGGATGTAACAGTGTTATACTGTGGTTGTTGCTTGTATTGTCTGCTATCTGATAGTTGTGGGTGCTAGACATGACTTAGTGATAACTGAAGTTATTGAGGGGCCTAGTGTTGAATCAGGTAAGACGATTGGATGGACCCTATGTAATACAGGAGGTTGCAGGTAAGTTGCACCAACTAGGGGCCGATTGATTGTCTGTTTATTCATTCATCTTATTATGTTGCACTTGTCAGGCTTATGGAGGACAGGTAGGTTTTTCTTACTTTACTTGATTTGTGATTTTCTTTCTTTTAATATCTTCTGAACTTCATGTGATATTCGGTATACTTGTTGGGTTATAATCTGAATCATTTTATCATTTTCATCTTACATACTCGGTATATTTTTGTACTGACGCCTTAGTTGGGGGCACTGCATCATGCCTGCAGGTGCTGCTCAACAAGTAGATTGAGTTCTTGATCGCTGAATGGAGTTTCAACTGAGTCGATAAAGTTTCAAGTCTTTTTGGAGTTGCAAAATATTTATTTTATGGGTAGTTCGGGGCTTTATCCCAGATGATTGATTTATGTTATGTTCATAGAGGCTCGTAGACGTCTGTTATAGTCGTACAACTATTGTAGGCCGGTGGGACTTACTATATATATTATTTTTCATTATGTGTCCTTGAAGGCCTATTGTATTTATCTTTTGGTTGTTCTCGAAGAGTAGTAGATATGTTTCCATATTGTTCTGTAATACTCTACTAGACGTGTCCTTGTACAATGAGATCAACGAACCTAACACTCTGATACCAACTTAGTCACGATCCAATTACCGTGATTGGTGCCCACACTAGCCCTCCGGTGGGGGAACTATAACTTACTAATAAAAGCGAGGTTAGGAAGATCCTAAAAATTAAACATTAGAGTGCGGAAGAAAAAATAGAAAAGAATTAGAAAAATAGAAATAATGATATTAGAAATTAAAAGGAACAATCCAAGAATTTTCAAGGATTTGATTTTCTAAAGCCTTGATATGATCCAAGTAACAACATATAGATTTATAGAATAAATCTAATGCCTTTACTTGAGAAAACGAATCAAAATAATAAATTCGGATCTTTACTGCTTTATGAGTAACTTAATACAACAACTAGTATGTAGAAACTAATCGCCTTCTAAATAATATCAAAAAGGAATAAAGTATATCACAAGAAGAGTTTACCTTATTCCTTAAACTATAAAACTAGTAAAGGTTGAAAGATAAATTTTCAAAGCATAAGTAAAAAAAGTTCAAAAGAACTATCAAGATATTATTAATCTCAATATAATGTGCTCTTAATGAATGAAAATTATAGAATAAAAAAGGTGTTGGCTCAACCCTAATAAAACCCTAAAAGAACAATCTAGAACATAAAAAAATAAAACCATAGCTTGGTGGCCAAGGTAAAAACTAAAACTCCAATAATTATGACTAAATTAAGGACTTTTTAAGCCCTCTTGATTGTGGCTTTTGAGCCCATTTGGGCTTGATTGGGTTGCCGATTTTAGCTCCACTTAAGGGCTGATTTTTTGCCTCCTTTTGGGCTAATTTTGGGCTAAAATTGACCTCCTTTGGGGCTAATTTTTGGGTTGAAATTGACCTCCTTTTGGGCCGACTTTTGGCTCTTTTAGACACCACTTTGGACCTCTTCAATGTTGACTTTATACTCCAATATTCCTCCTCTAAGACTTCCACTTGGGCCACCAAATAGTTGTAGCATTTGAACAATTCATCTTTCTTGGGCTTGAGGTCTTCTTCCCCAACAAGATACCTTTGAATTTGTGATTGAGGCCCATTGAGCTTGTTATTAAACTCCTTGGTTTTAGATCTTGTCATGGGCCTCTTTGGACCCTTTAAAGCTTCATCCTTGTCCTTCGATAGAGTAGAGCTTCCATGGATGCTATCATTTTCCTCTTATTCGTCCTCGAATTCAAGTTTGCATCAAATAGAGAAAAATTAGAAACATCAAATGTAGCACTAACTTGGAACTCACCCGGAAGATCAAACTTGTAAGTATTATCTCCAATCCTTTCAAGGACTTTATACGACCTGCTTCCTTTTGGATCCAGCTTGGTCTTTCTTTTGGTAGAAATCTTTTCTTTCTCATATGTACCCAAACCAAGTCTCCAGGCTTAAAAACAACATATTTTCTTCCTTTATTTCTTCTCCAAAAAATTTTCTTATTTTTTTTTTCAATTGCAATCCTTGTTTGTTCATGAATCTTCTTCGTCATATTAGCCTTCTTCTTACCATCAAGATTAGCAAAATTATTAGTAGGCAAAGGTAGTAAATCAAGGGGAGTAAGGGGGTTGAATCCATAAAAATACTTTAAAAGGAGTCTTACCAGTAGAAGAATGGAAAGTTCTGTTATAAGAAAATTCCACTATAGGTAAGTAATCTTCCCAAGAAGTCAACTTTTCTTTCAAAACAACCCTCAACAAATTCCCCAAAGTTCTATTAACCACTTTTGTTTGCCCATCAGTTTGTGAGTGACAAGATATGAAAAATAACAATTTAGTTCCCAATTTTTCCCAAAGAATTCTCTAAAAGTGACTCAAGAACTTGAAATCCCTATCACTAACAATAGTTCTGGGTATGCCATGTAATTTAAATTCTTTTACAAATAACTCAGCCACATGAGATGCATCATTAGTCTTTTTATATGGAACAAAATAAGCCATTTTAAAAAGTCTATCTACTACCACAAATATACTATTCTCACCATATTTAGTCCTTGGTAACCCCAAAATAAAATTCATAGAAATATCGATCCAAGGGAAATGAAAAATAGGTAAATATAAATGATCACTATGAGTCAGACTCAATAGAATTTGATCAATCCTATTTTCTGTAGTTAAGGTGGAGAACGAACCAAGAATTCTCTTTCTTCGTCATCAAACAAATCACTGTTCACAACCCAGGATTCTATTTCATCATCAATCCAAACCCCGTTCAAGTTTTTTAGTTTTCTTATCAATGAATAGATCTTTGAGTATAAAGACCATGTGGTAATATTCTAGACTTAGCTTGTTTATATTTAGGATAATGCAAACACACACTTTCAACATCCTTTCTTATGTTAGGCTACTAAAAATGTTCAGAAAATATTTCCAGTGTTTTGAGTACACCAAAATGTCCATTAGCCCTCCAAAGAGAAATTAGGAACACACAACTTATTTTTCGTAAATAGAAATTCATCTTGAAGATTGAACTTCTCAAAAGGACCCAACAAATATTCCACAAAAATGTTATCAAAATCAGAATTATTAGCATAGAGTAACTTGATTTGGTCGAAACCTAGCAACTTTGAAGTAAGGGTAGAAACCAATACATATCTTCTTAAGAGTGCATTAGCAACCACATTCTCTTTTCTTTATTTGTAGGCAATTACATAGGGAAAAGTTTCAATGAACTTGTAATCCCCAAAAATCCTAAGACCAGAACCGGGAGTTAAAATGGAGAAAACATGATTGTATGCACCAGATCAAAGAACAAGTCATCCTGTGACCCATGGAGTAGGCCACGAGTCGTGGAGTGACTCGTGGGGAAAAGTTCGGACTTGATTGAAAATTTTGAGAAATTGAGAAACCACGAGTGTGACCACGAGACGTGGTCAACACCATGAGTCGTCAGGTCGGTCCTGGACAAAGGGTGATTGAAAAATGAAGGAAGTTGGGTAGTGCACTTAATGGGTCCTCACCACGACTCGTTGGAACTACCACGAGTCATGGTGTCGCCCGTGGTGACCCCCTAGTGATTTCTGGCAGTGTTGAGGACGAGAGGTGACCAAGACACTAACGACCTGTTATGTCCCCCGTGGCTACAGCAGTGGATTTTTGGACAGAGTACTTTACGGATTGGACCACGATTAGTGTTCACTGGGCACGACTCATCCAGTCCCTCGTTGGGACTGGCAGGTTGATTTTTCTGCGAGATTTTTAGGGGCCTTTTCGTAATTTTCTAAACTCCTTGACTCTAAACTACATCGTTCTGGGCTCTTCCAGGAGGGAGTTAAAAGGGTGATCGACATTTTTTTCTCACCCATTCTCTCGATACTTAGACTTATTACATAGAAACTCTCAGGGCTAGAACTAGAGCAATTGATTTATTCTCAGATTTTCAAGGAATTTTCTCCGGGATTTCTTCACCAGGTATGTGGGAATTCAATAAGGGAATAGTTCTTCCCTTGTTTCCCTAAAAACCTTTTCTAGTTTTCTCTATCAGTTCAACCTTGTCAATTTGAAATGTAGCAGAATTGTCAGATTAATTTCGTTAAGATTTTAAGTAGTATATTTCTCATGATTTTAACTGCTTATTATTCCCTATTTCTAGACTTTAACAAGAATTATAGCTTGCGGAATAATTTATCCCTAATTCCCAGTACAGTAGAATTTAGGATCTTGCGTGTTGGATTAGTTTCCATGTAGTTTGATTCTAGCAGATTTGAAATCCCCATATTATTAGTGTATGTGGAAATTTTAGTCAGAAACTTACATGTCCAGTCTCAGTCAGATTATTAGACTCAATGTTGTCTAGAAAATGTCAGCTGATTAGTTTGACTACAGTTAAATTTTGATGTGTCAGTGATGCTTCCCAGTTATCAGTATTTAGACTCAGATATCAGTATCAGATTTTAGTGGTTCTTTAGAAGGTCATGATACTCCCAGATAAGCAGCTTTGACCAGTCTTAGAACCACTAGCTTCAGCCTCAGTTTGTTCTTTAGACGGTTGCGACGCTCTCAGATAAGCAGCTCCGACCAGTCTTAGAAAATCACTTTCTAAATCCAGTCTGATAAGACTCTCAGGGTACTCCCAGATAGTATCCTTGATTTAGTCTTGGGCGCCAGTATCGAGCTATCTGTTTGGCAGTAGTAGTCATGTTAGGAGTATCCAGTGGGAGTAGGACTTAGCACCGAGAGGGTCGGGGGTTCCAGCACACCCAGGTTCCCAGAACTATGTTGCCACCGTAGGTTATCTTACTGGCCTCATGGCCCCACACAGTGATTTTCAAAGCTCATTCCTTTATACCCTAGCAAGGTATATTGGGTCCTACCGATGGAGTGTGTACATCGGACTCCACATCTAGCTCACGTGGTTATATATCGGTTGTAGCCTCTCCCACTAGTAAGTTCATTCTCAAATTAGCTCAGTTAGAACAGCTTCATACTACTCAGTTCAGTATAGTACTTCAAATTAGTATCTCAGATTTAGGGAATATCTTTGACCATCAGAAAGGGTCATTTTGACCATCTCAGTATATCACAGATTATTCAATTTCAGTATTTCAGTTGGTCATTGCATGTCTGTACAGTTCAATTATTTTATTCTCTGTGTTATGATTTCTCCCACTTACCCAGTACATTCAAAGTACTGATGCATACCTTTTATGTTGTATCGTTTTATGATATAGCTACAGGTTCTCAGTCTCAGCACCGTTAGCAGATTTCGCTCAGAAGCTTTCAGCTGCATCATTGGTGAGTCCTCATCTTTCGAGGATGAGGACTATTTATTTTCATCTATATTTCTTTCAATTATACTTAGAGTAGATGAGGGCTTATCCCAGCAACTCATCAGATGGATGTCTTTCCAACACAGTCAGAGAATCAAAATTTTAATTTGTTTTCAATTGTATAAAATTTTATGACTTAGTTCTTCTTCTTAAATGTATTATTTTATTATTTTAAAGCTTATGCTTTTTACTTATAATGTCAGTGTTATGATAGACCATGGGTTGACTTGGGGTTACTTGTGACTCCAAGTACCGTGTCTCATCCAGGGTATAGACTCGGGGTGTGACAAACATTGTATCAGAGCACTAAGTTTAGAGTATCCTAGGATGTCTGAAAGTCACATCGAGTAGAGTCCTTTTAATGGGTGTGAAGCGCGCCATACTTATGAAGGGGAGGCTATTATAGGTTATTAGGAAAACTCCCTTTTATTCATACTCTTTATCGTGTGTTGAAGTTCAATCCCAGAAACGTTCTCCTAACTCGTGCTCTATTTCGTTTCAGTGAAAATTATTCCTCCACGACATGGAAATGGAAGAAGGGATGGCAACGCTCACAGACCTGCCCCACCAGCTCCAGCATCCCCTCAGGACGACCCAATGTCCTCCGCAGAGTTCAGAGTGACTATCCAGCTGCTCGCACAGACAGTCACTAATCAGGTGAACCAGCAGGTGGTTCCGGTCAATAATAATAGGTCCGCAGTAGTTGCCCAGGTTCGAGACTTCAATGAACCCTCCAACTTACCATGAATCTAAGGTGGGAGAGGACCCACAGGAGTTTATGGAAGAGATCAGAAAGATCACCTGAATTATGGTTGTTAGCTCCTCGGAGAGTGCCGACCTGGCTGCCTACCAGCTAAAAGGGGTAGCCCAAATTTGGTACGAACAATGGAAGGAGGGAAGACCAACAAGAGCAGAACCGGTGGAATGGAAGGAGTTCACTACAGCTTTCCTAGACAGATTCTTCCCCCGGGAGCTTAGCGAGGCTAAGGTGGCTGAATTCATGAATCTGAAATAGGGAAATCAGATGGTAGAAGAGTATGCACTGGAGTTCACATGACTATCTAAATATGCTCCAGAGATGGTAGCTGAGCCAAGGGCTCGCATGGTAAAGTTTGTTAATGGAGTATCGAACTTGTTCTTCAAGGAGTGCAGGACTACAACGCTTATCAAGGATATCAATCTCTCCAGCCTCATAGTTCATGCCTAGCAGATTGAGGCATAGAAACTAAAGGATTTGGAGCGGGAGAACAAACAGGCAAGAACTGGCCACCAGAGATCTGGCGGTAGTAGCCGCTCACAGCAGCAGCGGAGGGCTCCAATACACACTTATGCAAGTTCCCCTACTTTCTGATCCCGAAAAGATCAGAGCGGTGGAGCATCTGGATCACAGTCCCATAGTCATAGTTCCAGCAACCACTACAGCTACCCAGCTTGCCCTAAGTGTGGCAAGAACCATCCAAGAGAATGTCTTCAGGGTCGATAGGGATGTTCTGGGTATGGACAATTTGGTCATCGGCTCAAAATTTATCAATCAGCAACGCGGGGGAGATCACAATCCACCGCTTCAGCAGCTCCAGCAAGTCAACCAGCTCAACTGGCCAACACTTCAGGTATAGATAGAGTCCAGTGCCAAAACCATTTTTATGCTTTGTCCTCTCGTTAGGATCAGGAGAGCTCACCTGACGTGGTCACGGGTATGTTACGCCTTTTTCATCTAGACGTGTATGCCCTACTAGATCCGGAGCCACTCTTTCACTCGTGACTCCCTATGTAGCTGTCCAATTTGATATCAGTCTAGAAGTCCTCTTAGAACCATTCTCAGACTCCACCCTAGTTGGCGAGTCAGTTAGAGGCAGTCGAGTGTATAGAAACTGCCCAGTCTCAATTTTGAATAAGGTTATTCCAGCTTATTTTGTAGAGTTAGACATGGTCGACTTTGACCTTATTCTTGGCATGGATTGGTTACACTCTGGTTATGCCTCAGTCGACTGTAGAACTAGGGTCGTCAGATTTCAGTTCCCTAATGAGCCAGTTGTAGAGTGGACGGGCAATAGTTCAGTGCCTAAGGGTCAGTTTATTTCCTACCTTAAGGCCAGAAAGCTTATTTCCAAAGGGTGTATTTAACATCTAGTTCGGGTCAAATATTCCAGCTCTAAGACCCCAACTATCCAGTCAGTTTCAGTTCTCAGCGAGTTCCCCGATGTGTTTCCTGAAGATCTTCCCGGAATCCCTCCTGAGCAAAAAATAGACTTCGGCATAGACCTTCTTCTAGACACTCAGTCCATATCCATCCCTCCTTACAGAATGGCTCCAACCGAGCTTAAGAAGTTGAAGGAGCAGCTAAAGGACCTTCTTGAGAAAGGTTTTATCAGACCCAACATCTCTCCCTGGGGTGCTCCAGTACTATTCGTGCAAAAGAAAGATGGTACCCTCAGAATGTACATTGATTACTGTTAGTTGAATAAGGTTACAATCAAGAACAGGTATCCCCTACCCAGGATTGACGACTTGTTTGATCAGCTTCAGGGAGCCAATTGTTTCTCCAAGATAGACATCACGTCGGGGTATCATCAGCTAAGAGTTAGAGAATGTGACATATCGAAAACAGTTTTTATAACTCGATATGGTCACTATGAGTTCGTGGTTATGTCCTTTGGACTCACCAATTCCCCTACAGCTTTCATGGACCTGATGAACAGAGTCTTCAAGTAGTATCTAGACATGTTCATCATTTTGTTTATTGATGACATTCTAGTATACTCTAGAAATAAGGAAGAATATGATAATCACCTAAGGATAGTGCTTCAGACACTCAGAGACCGCCAGTTGTTCGCCAAGTTCAGCAAATGCAAATTCTGGTTGAAGTCCATGACTTTCCTTGGTCATGTGGTCTCGGGTGAGGGTATTCAGGTGGATCCTCAAAATATAGCAGTGATGAAAGACTGGCCCAGACCTACCTCCCCAACCAAAATCAGAAGTTTCTTGGTTCTAGTCAGTTATTACCAACGATTTGTGGAAGGATTTTCCTCTATTGCATCTCCTCTGACTAAGTTGACTCAAAAAAAGGTGAAATTTCAGTGATTAGATGTGTGTGAGAAGAGTTTTGAGGAGTTGAGACTTGGCTCACTATCGCTCCAATTTTGACCTTACCAAAGAAAAAATGGGTTCGTGGTGTATTGTGACGCTTCCAAAGTTGGACTTGGTTGCGTACTGATGAAGCGGGGTAAGATGATAGGTTACGCCTCCAGACAGGTCAAGGTTCATGAGAAGAACTATCTGACTCATGACCTGGAGTTGGAAGCGGTGGTGTTTGCATTGAAAATATGGAGGCACTACCTGTACGGGGCTCACGTGGATGTTTTCACCGATTACAAGAGCCTTCAGTATGTGTTCAGTCAGAAATATCTAAATCTTCGTCAAAGAAGATGGTTGGAGCTACTGAAGGACTATGACATGAGCGTGTTGTATCACCCGGCCAAAGCCAATTTGGTGGTTGATGCCCTAAGCAGAGTGTCTATGGGGAGCGTGGTTCATATTGAAGAGGGAAAAAAGGAACTGGCAAAGGACATCCACGGGTTAGCTCGATTGGGAGTATAGTTGGTCGATACAGCTGAGGGCAGAGTAGTTGTGCAGAGTGGATCAGATTCCTCGTTGGTAGTTGAAGTTAAGTCAAGGCAGGATAAATATACCATACTACTTAAACTGAAGGATGCGGTTCTCAGAAAAAAAAGTGGAGGCTTTCTCCTAAGGGGGAGATGTTGTACTCCGTTACTAGGGTAGGTTGTGCGTACCGAATATCGGTGATTTGAGACAGCAGATACTGGCTGAAGCACACAGTTTGAGATATTCCATCCACCCAGGTGCAACTAATATGTACCGCAATTTACGAGATATTTACTGGTGGAACGGCATGAAAAGAGACATCGCAGAATTTGTAGCTAAGTGCCCAAACTGCCAGCAGGTCAAAGTAGAACACCAGAGACTGGGAGGCATGACTCAGGATATCAGCATACCCACATGGAAGTGGTAAGAAGTAAATATGGATTTTATTATAGGTCTACCTCAGACTCATCGGCAGCATTACTCAATCTGGGTGATAGTAGACCGGATGACTAAGTCAACACACGTCCTCCCAGTTAAAACTACAGACTCAGCAAAGGATTATGCTAGGCTTTATATCCAGGAGTTGGTTAGACTTCACGGGGTGCCCATATCCATTATCTCAGATAGAGGTTCCTAGTTCACCTCTCATTTCTGGAAATTTTTTTAGAAGGGACTCATTACCCAGGTCAAGCTCAGCACAGCTTTTCACCCGCAGACAGATGGAAAAGCTGAGCGGACTATCCAGACCTTGGAAGATATGCTGAGAGCGTGCGTGATCAATTTCAAGGGTAGTTGGAATGATCACTTTCCTCTAATCGAGTTTGCTTAAAACAACAGCTACCACTCCAGTATTCAAATGGCCCCGTTTGAGGCATTGTAGGGTAGGAGGTGTAGATCTCCTATCGGGTGGTTTGAGGTTGGTGAAGCTACTCTAATCGGGCCAGACTTAGTTCATAAAGCTATGCAAAAGGTACAGCTCATCTGAGAAATGTTGAAAACAACTCAGAGCCAACAGAAATCCTATGCTGATGTGAGGAGGGGAGAGTTAGAGTTTGCAGTAGATGATTGGGTTTATCTAAATATTTCATTAATGAAAG
>JACEIK010005239.1:75616-114952 GCA_018107945.1 Datura stramonium
TCTCCCTTCCCACCCCTTACACCGGACCCCTCACTCTCGACACTCGCTCACTCTCTGTGTCCTCCGTGCTCGACCCACTTTCCCTTTCCCCGCTTCCTTTCTCCCTCTCTCCTTCCCAACCAGACCCAGTTCTTGGACAATCACTCACCATTTCCGTTTCTAACCAAGCCCAAGTCTTGATTCTCTCCAAAACTAGCCCTTCAAGTTCTGCCCTTCAGTGGCTTTCCCCTCCTCAAACTTTCAACAAAACGCATCCTTTTGTATACACTCAATGTCAGTCTATACACGCTCGTTCAATCTTTCCTTGTCAGGATACACCCGCTGCGCGTGTCAAGTACGCAGCAAAATTGAACATCCCACATCAGTTGTCAGCTGTTATGGCTGCTCGACACGTGGAGAGGCGGCCCCCGCTTCCGTCTGAGGGGCAAGGGGTTTGTGAGGATTCGGTGTGGTGTGGGGATGATAGGGTGGTGGAGGAGTTTTTGATGGAACAGCCTATACCTCCATACTTATTTGCATTTGCAGTGGGGGAGTTGGGGTTCAGGGAGGTGGGACCCAGGACCAGGGTATATTCTGAGGCTGTTCCTGGAGTCTTGGCTGCTGCTGCTAGGGAGTTTGCTGGTACGGAAGAGATGATTCAGGTTGGTGAGAGGCTTTTTGGACCTTATGATTGGGAAAAGTTTGATCTGTTGGTGTTGCCTCCGAGTTTCCCTTATGGTGGAATGGAGAATCCGAGGATGGTTTTCTTGACGCCCACTGTGATCAAGGGGGATTCAAGTGGAGCGCAGGTGGTAGCTCATGAGCTTGCTCATAGCTGGACAGGCAATTTGATCACAAACAAAAACAATGATCACTTTTGGTTGAATGAGGTATTATACCTTATTGAGTTATATACTTGAGATGACACAAAGTATTAGCATCCTTTTGTGATTATGGTCCATAGTTTCATGATTTGATTGATATTTATTATCTTGTATACTTCTGTTTCTTGTTTTATTTATTTTTCCATTGTCCGGTAACTTAATGAACTTTCCTGGTTTGGATTTGATGCTTCGTATTGTCTGACATATCTGTATACAACTAGGATGGTTGGTTAGTTTAAAGCATGTTGTTCTCTAGCTTGTGGTATAATATAAATTAATTGCTAAACTTGGATCTGTTGGGAAAGTGTGACTATCAGAAAAGATTAGAAATTAGAAATAGCAAAGAAAAGATTTCTTTCTAGAAATATGATCAGAAAATCCTGAACCACAGATCCAAGGACTGAGAGTAGGCGATTAAGAGACACATGTTGTACTATTCCCTGTTTGAACAACAAAAGCTATCTAGGAGGATGTCTTTTGAAGCTATTGAAATGATGTCCTATCTTAATACATGTGATTCATACCTAATACCAATGATTCGTCCTGTACTACGGCCCCAAAATCTAACGTACTCTTGACTTCTGTGCACAGAAACACATAATCCAGAACTCTTGTAGGTGGGATCTTACGGTAAACTCAACATGTATTTTCCCTTACGTGGTCCCTTCCACTCTTTCCTTTTCTCTATCTGCTTATTTAATATTATCCTAAAAGTTATAATGAATGAACCTCCAAAAAGACAAAATTGATATTGGATGTTGAAATAGAGAATGTTTAAGACTGGGGTTGAAGATTCCACCAGTCCACTGTTGGTTTCTTCATTTTTCTGCTCTGGCAACATTCATTGAGACTCCATTTTTTCATCTTTTGGGATGATAAATCTTTCTCAGTACACGGAGTGTGAATCAAACCCATTGTTTATTTGGGCTCCAATCAAGGGTGCACTGTTAGTTTCCTGTTTTTGTCAATGTTACTGGCTAGTGATTGGAGGTTCTCTTATTTATCATGTTCTGAAGAAAACTTGTGGCTCTACATAAAAGGTAAAGAACCTTGGAATCAAAGAAATTTGTTAGTTTACTGACATTTGATTATTCATATGTGTGGCGGGCTGTATAGAGATGGTTCTATTTGTGAGATTGCTGGTGCTGCAGAAGAGATTAAAACCATGAAGGGTGGCTTTCCGAAAGCACTTCTAGTGTTGATGTTACGGTGGGAAGACTCTGAAGAACACTTGGATATAACCAAAAACATGTTCCCAAGAATGATTTGCTGAATTTGAATCGCGGGAGAGGCATCTATGTTCTATTCTTGGATTAGTAATTGAAAGTTTGAAGGAACTTGTATCAATTAGAGAATTATTAAACGGGAGGTGCAAAGAAGTTGAGGATAAAGAAAAAAGTTTTTAGGGCATGTTAATGACTTAAAATTGAGAGGAGAATTCAGTGTCACTCAAGAGGGGGTCATCAAGCAAATTAAATTGAGAAAAGAAAAATTGAATTTGGAAGGGAAGTTTATTCGAGGTACTATCGAGGAAATGAGGTCTGAGTAAGAAAAATTTGTTGGTAGGCAGATGTGATTGAAGGTTGGCTTAAGAAGATTGGTTTGAACAAGATGCAAGTTAAGATGTGGGCTTACGAGCTGACTTCCAAAGAGGAGTTGTTAAAGCAACAAACAAATGAAGGAAATCTTAAGAAAAGGTTTATTGGTTTTCTTCTAAAAAAAATCCTAAGAAAAGGTTTGTTGGATTCATAGGAAAATGAACTAGCAGTGCAAAAGGAGGAACTTGATTCTACTCTATTTTTCACCGAACAATAACCAAAAGAACTTCACTTGAGCAAACAAAAGTTTATTATGAAAAAAGGCTCATTGAGACTTCCTGCCTGTAACGAGATTGAGTTGAAAAAGAAAGGCTTATAAACTCGTGCGATGGTTATGCTGGAAAAATTACCAAAGTTGCTAAGATAGGAATTGAGATTAAACAAAAAGGAGGAGATCTCGCCCAAGGTAGAGGTTGGTTGCCTCGGATGACTACCAACTATGTTAGATAATATACTATCATTTATATTAGGAAACATAAGGTAACTAGAAGGTTATAACTGGTGTTTATTGAGCATGAAGCGCAAAAAAGTGACACGGGCCCACTCCGCTTAAAGCGTGGAACGAAAAACTTGCTTCATTTAAGTGATGCGCATGTTTTAGAAAATACCAAAATAAACCTTGTGCATAATTAGTGTTATCAAAAGCAAAAAGCGAAAAAAAGCTCTTCCCAACGTTGGAACTTTAAGTGCAAATAGCAAATCGCAAATAAAACAAAGGTTTTTAATGAAAAAAGCGGAAAGGGTGAAAAATATAAATATATACGTTTAGTCCAAGACTAATAATTATAAGCACGAAAGACATATATGAACAAAGAAATTGAAATTTTTTTACGATTCAATGAAATGTCAGTTGTTCAGTGTCGCCTCTCCCAAAGAGGCTTATTGGCAAGGAAAAGTATGTTTTAGAACCTTGATGACAATACGGAAGTGCACATTAAACGAGGCAAAACACTCCACATGTTTTGAGCCTCGCTTTAAGGCTTAAATGTGCCTTTGACAACACTGGCCAATATAATTAAAATAACTAATAAAACAAACATCAACAATAATGATGTATATAAGCAAATGTTTCAATTTTAAAACTAAAAAGTAGATAACAAAAGATCTTCCATAGAGCAAGCAAAATCAAAACCAAAAGAATTGGAAAAATAACTATTACAACAACATACCCAGTGTAATCCCACAAAGTGGATTTTGGGGATGGTATAGTGTATGTAGATCTTACCCTATCTAGGAGGTAGAGAGGCTGGCAGTACAAAAAAAAAAAAACTGAAGTAAAGAAGCCGTGACAAATACGATAGACCACATGACAAATCATCTTGAACAATAATTGGAAAAAAATAATATGACAATCAAAAATATAAGAAACATCATATAGTTACCAAACTTAAAGGACAAGAAACTACAAGAGTAATACTATGAATAATAGTATAGAAGGATAAGTGAGACATTGATCTAACCTTTTACCCTAATTCGTGTCCTCCATAACCTCCTATCTAAAATCATGTCCTTGGTAAGCTAAATTTTTGTTATTTCATGTCTGATCACGTCTCCCCATACTTCTTCAGCTTACCTTACCTCTCCTGAAATCATCCATAGCCAACTTCTCACGCCTCCGCACTGGGCATCCGTGCATCTCCTCTTCACATACCCGAACTATCTCAGTCTCGTTTCCTGCATCTTGTCCTCTATTGAGGTCACCCTACCTTATCGTGAATATCATCATATCTAATCTTGTCTCTCCTGGTATACCCACACATCCATCTCAGTATTCTCATTTTTATAGCTTTCATCTTCTGAATGCAGGAGTTCTTGATTGGCCAACACTCCCCTCCATACAACATAGCCAGTCTAACCACCACTTTGTAGAACTTGCATTTAAGTTTTGGTGGCACCTTCTTATCACACAGGACTTCGGATGTGAGCTTTCATTTCATCCACCCTGCACTAATATGGTGTGTGAATTGTCAACCCATTTTCTTGGATAATAGACCCGAGATACTTAAAACTTTCTCTCTTTTGGATGACATATGTATCAAACCTCACTTCCACGTTAGTCTCATGCGTTAAGTTATTGAACTTGCACTCCATGTATTCTGTCTTGGTTCTACTCAACCTAAATTCATTTTGAAACTGAATTTTTTTTTTGAAACTGTACTCAACCTAAATCCTTTAGACTCCAAGGTTGTCTCTAAACCTCCAGCTTAGCATTAACTCCGCCGCGAGTCTCGTGATCAGAACTATGTCATTTGCAAATAATATACACCATGACACCTTTTCTTGGATATGTTGCGTCAATTCTTCTATGCCAAGGAAAATAAAAACGGGCTAAGAGTTGATCCCAATGCAACCCTATCACAAGTGGGAAGTGCTTCGAATCTCCTTCAATTTTTCCTTACTTGGGTCTTGACTCCATCATATGTGTCCTTGATCGACCTAGTGTAATAGGCACACCTCTAGCGTCCAAGCATCTCTATAGAACCTCCCTTAGGACTTTGTCGTTAGCCTTTTCTGGGTCGACGAATATCATGTGTAAGTCCTTTCTCTTCCTGTATTGCTCCATTAGTCTCCTTAAACCTTAAAGATGAATGACTTCTGTAGTCGAGCGTCTTGACATGAATCCGAACTGATTCACGGAAATAACCATGTCCCTCCTCATCCTTATTTCCGCCATCCCAAACTTTAATAGTGTAGCTTAGCAGCTTGATACCCTTATAATTGTTCAATTCTGAATGTCACCCTTGTTCTTGTACAACGGAATTATCGTACTCTGCCTCTATTCTTCGGGCATTTTCATTTAAAAATAAAACAAAAAACAAAGTTGACTTAGCTAGATGAAAATACAGATGAAAGTATAAAACAGAGTCGAGACAGAACCTGTTTCCACAGAAAGTCTTGGAGAAAATAAGAAACCTGGTTTTTGGATGTTGCCGGAGTTCGCTGGAGGTAACCGGAGGTTGCCATATGAAGTCTCAGTGAGATTCAGATATAAACGGCGGCAAATAAACGGCTAGGATTTGAAAAAATAGCTATTATAACTCAAAAACAACTACTGGAAAAAAAGATAAAAACTAACAAACTGAAAAGCCAAAAAGAATTGAATTAAACAGCTACTGGAAAAATTAACTAGCTGAAAAAACAGCTACTGAAAAAAATATTCAATTGAATTATAGGTTTTAAAAAAGAAGATGCAGACCCTAGATCAAGCAACGAAACAGGTCTGAAGAAGAGAAAAAGAAAAAGAAAAAAGCTGCAGTAGCAACAGTGAAGAAGAGAAACAAAGAATAGAAGAAGGCCTAAATAAAAGGAAGAGGAGAAGAGAAGAAAAAGAAGAAAGAAGCAGCTCTGGAGCTCGGAAAAAAGAGAAAGTAGTAGGAAACCCTAGACCAAGAAGTGAAATAGGTCCGAATATTTCTAAAAGAGTAGCAATCCTTTTCGTTTACCCAAAAACAAAAAATTAAAAGTAGATAAAAGAAGCGAACGCTTCTGTCATTTCACTCTTCTATCCAAGAAGCAGTTGCTTCTCACCTCACCTCGCCTCAGCCATATGAAGGGCCAGACCCCATTTCACCACTTAAAGTGATGAAGCGAGCGCTTTTAACAACACTGGTTACAACATCAATCAATAATAGTACAAATAGTGATGAAATAACATAAGCAATTTGTGTACAGTTGATTTGAGTTGCAGCTCCTTTCATGATTTCTACTTCTCTACAATAAAACTATATTTTCTTAAGTAAATGTTTGGCCAACGGGATGTTGCCTTTTGATATAGTTTTGGACAATTCTCGTCTCATGATCTAGCTTTTAGGGTTGAATTAGGTTAACTATTTATTTTCTTAACATTATATTAGAGTCGGACCATCTCTATTCTTGGTTTACCCAATCTTAGGCCCAGTGTTGTTAAAAGCGCTCGCTTCAACGCTTAAAGCGTGAAGCGAGGCGAGGCGAGGCGATTCAGGGCACTAAAGCGAGGCGAGATGAAAAAAGCGCTCGCTTCAACAGAAGAAGTGAGAAGCAAGGAGAGCGTGAAGCATCGCTTTTATGAAAAAGCAAGATTTTTAGGTCTTTTTTAAAAAATAGCAAGAGACTTACGCATCTTCTTTGGTTCTTCTTGTTGCTCGTCTTCTTCTCCAATTCTATTGTTTCAGTTAAGTTCTTCTCTTCTCTCTTCTTTTCTTTGATTTTCTCTTCTCCTCTTTCTTGGTTTTTTTTCTCTGTTTTCTATTCCTCTCTCCCTCTTTTTTCAATTCTTCTCTCTTCTCTTCTCCTCTATTAGTTTACTATAGCTTTTTTATTCTCCATTTTTCTTCTTTGTTTTGTTAGTTTTTTTGTTTAACTTTCCCAGTTTGCGCTTACAAATATTCAATTTTTTGTTTTGTTTTGTTTGTGATTGTATGTAGCTCTTTTATTCTAGTTCTAGTATCTATTATTTACTTTTCAATTTGAGAATTGAAAGATTTATTTAATGTGTTATTTCTATTAGTTGTCTGATTTGTGCCACTTCCGCTTCACAAAAAATGAGAGTATCATCTGCATAAAGTAGAATGAGAGAATCATCTACATAAAGTAGATGTGTAATGTCCATGTTGATGCTCGGGTGGTTTGCAGTTCCAAAACTCTGATCCAACTCTTTGTATTGGCAATTCTAAACATGTGATTGAGTCCTTCCATGGCTAGGACAAAAAAGGAGGGGGACAAAGGGTCCCCTTGTATTAGTCTACTGCTGGACTGGAAAAAAGCGTTCAAGACTTCCATTTATTAGGACAGAGAACTTCACTATTGAGATGCAAAAAAATATCCAATTACTCCGTTTTCTCCCAAATCCCATATCAGTCAAAACCTTCAGAAGGAAAGACCAATTAACATGGTGGAAAGCCTTTTCTACGTCAAGCTTACACAGGATTCCAGGGACCTTTTGTTTGAACTTGGAGTCAACCAATTCATTGGCTAACAAAGCTGCATCCATGATCAGTCTCCCTTTAATAAATGCCATTTGATGGTCATTGACAAGCTTACCCATGACGGTCTTTAGTCTTTCATTGATGAGTTTGGAGATGATCTTGTATACTCCTCCTATTAAGCTTATTGCTCTATAATCCCTTAGTTCTTTTGCTTCATATTTCTTTGGGATCACAACAATGAAAGTGGCGTTTAAAGACTTCTCAAATTACTCATTCTGGTGAAAATTGTGAATTGTCTGCATTATGTCATCTCTTATTGTGCCCCAACAAGCTTTGAAGAAACCCATTGTAAAGCCATCCAAACCGGGGCCTTGTCTATAGCACTTTGTTTCATTATTTGTATCACTCCAGCTTCAGAGAAAGGCCTTTGTAGCCAATTTTGTTCTTCTTGAGTGATCGTAGGACAACCCACGTAGTCGAAATTTGACCTCCATGATTTTGTTCCAAAGTATAATTGCTTGTAGAAATCCACCATGGCATTCTTAATATTATCAGGTTCCAAGACCTTTTCATCTCTAACAATTAGTCTATTAATACTGTCGTACCTTGATTCCACTCAAGTTCGCTCCAAATTTCGGGAGTGTAAATGGTTGAAGCAAATATAGAATCCAACATGGAGTTGGGGTTGAATCTCATAGAGTCTACGCTAAGCCCACTCTATCTACTACTAATCAATATAGTATTGCAAGATTAGAGACTATTCGAATTAAGATTGAAAAAATTTAACGACAACTATTGGATGCAAATTTGGTAGGGTTGTAATCAATTTGAGGAAATTCTAGGGAAGTAACCCAATTATGGGTCAATCTTCCTGAATCATCCAATATGGATAAATTGAGAATGGGCTATGGTTGAATATGCAAGCAAAAACTTAGGCAACCCATGGGTATCTTTCAATAGCACCATAAGTGTCAATCTACTTCAATGTTGTCAAATTGAAGAGAACTCCCTTCTATCCAATTGCTTGTTGGCAATTGGCATTCAACGTCTGTCTAGGAGAATCCATTAAACAATGGTGATGCCTCGAGTCGTTGTTGATTGATGCTAACCCAACCCAAAATTGCTATCTCAAGCCTCATAAGGGTAATTGGACAGGATTTGATAACTCTCATCACCAATCACAAGCTACAAAGCTAAAATCAATGAAATGTTCAATAGCCCAAACTCAATTTTAACAAATTGAGATCATTAGAGTTGACAACCCTAGATCTGGGTTTAGTTACCCATAGCAAGAAAAAGAAGAGAAAGAAAGTAATTAGACATTCTCACCAATGGAATTGCAATGTAGAAGAAAATCTTCAATTGATGAACTTGGATCTTCAAAATTACAAGCTAAATCTAAGATCTACTACGAAAAGTAAAGCTATCTATCTATCTCTACTCTCTATTGAAAACAATGGCTGAAAGCTCCTTGAAGAAAAAAGAAAAATCTATTTATACTATGTTGCAAAAAACTCAAAATAATTTAAACTCGGAGGTGCCAGTTGTGTAGGGATGGACCGTCCTTCATCCCATAGTTTACAATTGACCTCTGTCAATCAGCTTTCCGTCCTTTGATCGACGGACCGTCTTCTGGAAAGACGGTCCGTCTTTTGGAAAGACGGTCTGTCTTTTGCTCTGTCGTTTAGAATTGCATTTGGTCTGCCTCATCCTGAGTCCGTCCTTCAATTGATGGACCGTCTTCTGGAAAGACGGTCCGTCCTTCAACTCGTCGTTTGAGGACTTCTTCAAGATGGTTTCTGGAATCATTGGCTTGGCCTGGACGGCTGAACATACAGACCGTCTTTATGAAAGACGGTCCATCCTTTGGCTCGTTCCTTGCACAGATTTCTAGCTTTAATACCTCTCTTCATTTTGCTTGGGTTCCTGAAACATGGCATAATGAGATTAGTTTCCACTTATTCATCTCCTAAAGACATGGAAAATGCAATGAAATGAAGCAAAGATGTGTCACAAATTCCCGACACATCATACCTCTTGTGAGCTGTTGCCATTCTCTGGAAAAACCTGGTATTTTTGTCACCCTGTTTCAGCCATAATACTCTTGATTTTGTCTCCAATCGTCTTCTTCCTTGTTAGCCAAATCTTCCAGCACAATTAAAACAGTTGCCCTAATCATCATCTCATCTTCATGTAGTTCCCTATTGTCCTGTGAGTGGTCTAGTTCATTTAGGAGACTGTTTTTCCTATTAAGCAGCTCGCTATACTTGGTTTTGTTCTATTCTTTAAGCTTACCCTTCAAAAGTTTGAGTTTTGTGCTCGGTACATTGTCTGGACCGCCATGTATTACAAAATTTGGCCACCATTGCTAGATCAAATCAGTAAAACCTTCCACTCCAAGTCACCAATATTCGAATTTAAAATAACTCTTCTGTTGTTCCCAGTTTCCACATTCTAGCGTAAGTGTTGTGTGGTCAGAGTTAACCCTGGGCAGTAATTTTTTTATGATAAGTTTAAAAGATTCTTTCCACTCCGTAGAGTAAAGAAACCTGTTGGGCCTAGTTGCACTGCTGTGAAACACCCCTCTGAACCAGGTAAACCTCCCTCCCATTAAAAGGTGGATCAAAAAGCTCCATGTCTTCAATCCATTCTGATAAGTCAGCCATTGTATTGGTGATACTGGAACTACCTCTTCTCTCTATTGTGAATCTGTTTATGTTGAAATCACCACAAGCAACCCAAGGTCCCTCCCAGAGTCCTCTATATGTTGCAATTTATTCCCAACATGCTTGTCTTTCTATTCTGGACTATTGTGCATACAAGCCTGTGAGACACCAACTTAAAGAGTATTGGGATGATGTGAAACTATAGGTGAAAAGGTTTCTTTATCGATCAAAACCCCTGTCCATAATCTGCTGTCCCATGCCCTGCTGCCTGCTTCTAAATAGCCACATCTCATCCATCTACTTCCCCATGATTGCTTAGCAAATAATTCTACATCTTTCTCCAATTTGGTCTCTAGGAAACAATAAACATTTGCCCTCCATTTCCGAATGCAACTCTTGGTTTCTTTTTGAGACCCTGTTAAGTGTGCCCTAACATTCCATGAACATATATGGTTGTCAGACCAGCTATATTGTATGGGGCAGAATGTTGGCTAATCAAGAACTCGCACGTCCAGAAGATAAAAGTAGCGGAACTGAGGATGTTGAGATGGATGTGTGGATATACCATGAAAGGTAAAATTAGGAATGAAGATATTTTGAACAAGGTGGGAGCAGCCTCCGTGGTGGACAAGATGGTTCGGCAAGACTGTGATGGTTCGGACACATGAAGAGGAGAACCACATATATGCCCTAGTGAGGTGGTGTGAGAGGTTTTGGGCTAAATATTGGAGAGAGGTGATTAGACAGGATATGCCACATCTACAGCTTATCGAGGACATGACTCTAGATAGGATGATAGGGAGGTCAAAGATTAAGGTAGAATGTTTTTATCACTCTCCTACTATCTTATCCTTCAATTTTATTATTATACGTTATATCCTTTGATTCATTTATCATATTATCTGTTGTTGCTGTTGTTCCCTTCTTTATGTTTCGCATGGCTTCTTTACTATTGTGTTTCCTTTCCTTGTTATGATATGCTTATTTGAGACGAGGGTCTATCAAAAACAACTTCTCTACCTTCACAAGGTAAGGTAGGGGCAAGACCGCGTATACACCACCCTTCTTAGATCCCACTTGTGGGATTGCACTAGTTATGTTTTTGTACCCTTTACCAATAAAGAAAATTATATGGAAGCATAGTAGCATAAGCAACACATTGGAAAATGTAAAAAGGAGAAATCGAAGAGAAATAGTGTCAAAAGAATAGCAATATATTAGACAATAACAATAAAAGAAAATTAGGAAAGTCACCTTAGCTTGTAACTCCTTACCAACCCCTTGAGAATTGGTGAGTATAATTGCACCTCCTCTATTACATCCAATTCCATTCTGTCCAAGTAATTACTTGGCCAAAACAATATGTTAAACTGTGTAATTACACCCAATTACATGCATCCAATTTCTAGGTGGCTTTCCAAGCAGACTGCAGGAGAAATGATAGCAATGACACTTAAGATGTGCTGAAAATTAGAAAAAAGTGTTTAGAAAATGGACCTTGAGCCTAACTCAATCCCAAAAGGTAGTTCATGAGGTAAGGATTGCCCCAAACCATATACAAATACAACTTATTTCCTTAACCAATGTGGCACACTTATCGAAGAAGAGACCAATAGAGAAAATTATGCAATATAGCATGTGGAAGAACCAAGAGTTTTGCGAAGAATCAATGACATTGTGGAAAACATGAAAGAAACTAGGAAGAGCAAGGGCTGAATGGGTGTGTTTACAAGTCAAACTGAACCATCTACTTGCTGAATTTTCTTAGAAGTCTTTGACCAATGTAATGTTTTCCATAGTAGAATCTAAATTTATGGTAGGACTTCAGATTTTCTTGAATGTTGTAGGATTTTTTTTCCTTGTTACGTTTGAAAATCCTTGGACCTTTGAGTTTTTCCTCTCTAGGGGTATAGAAATTCTGCCTTGAACTATTGCCTTCTAAACCACTGTTTGGGAGGATCTTCTTTCAAGATTTGAATGTTGCAATGATCTTATAATAGGAAAAAATGTGGATCTTTAGGGTCCCAAATGAATTGGCTTATTCAAAAAAAGCCTTGTTCTTTGAAAGATCTTTCTCGTGTCTGGTTCTGCATGGTTCCACTCTACAAGAACCCAAATCATTCTCTTGAAGCTCATCCTCTTCATCATAAATGATCTCTTGCCCCCGAAATGACCTGGACCAATAGGGAAATGGTGCAATTAGGACTTTGACACCCTTGCTTTTGTTACTTTCTTTGTATGAAGATTTATTAGCTTGTTTTTGGAATTGTTTGCAGATGATGGGAGTTGGCTCTTCTTGTGTACGTAGTGGAAAGCGACATAACAGTGCTGTTTTATATAAACTGTAGAGTGAAATGTGATATAAAAATGACCATGAAAGCGCTGAGACAAATGACATCTGATGCTTGTATATATTTTGGCTGCAAGCTTGTGCTTAAGCATGTACTATGATAGATTGCTCTTTCTTCTTTTCTTTCTTTAACAAGTAATGTATGTAAATAGTTAGGGTGATATCATCTGTTTGTAGGGTTTTACAACCTATGCAGAGCGAAGAATTGTTGAGGCTGTGCAAGGGGAGGACATAGCTGCATTAAATATTGGAATTGGTTGGAGGGGACTTGTTGAGGAAATGGAGAGATTCAAGGACAACATGGAGTTCACAAAGCTAAGGACAAATCAGGCAGGCGTTGACCCAGATGATGTGTATTCTCAAGTTCCATATGAAAAAGGATTCCAGTTTCTATGGCGCATTGAGAGACAGGTTGGTATATCAATTGGTGTTACTTTCTTCTTTCTATGAACGGAACCCAATTTTTCATCCACCTTCCTTTTTCAGATTGGACGACCTGCTTTTGATGAATTTTTGAAGAAGTATATTGCGGCCTTCAAGTTTCAATCTATTGATACCGATATGTTTCTCAATTTCCTTAAAACTAATGTCGCTGGAATAGAAAAAGAGATTGATTTGGAACTTTGGACTGAGGGCACAGGGATCCCTCCAGATGCCATGGAACCAGTTTCTAACATCTATTCAAAGATTGTTTCACTCGCTAATGAGTTCAAGCTAGGTAGGATGCCAAGAGAGGATGAAGTTGCTGACTGGAAAGGACAGGAATGGGAGCTTTACCTCGAGAATCTGCCTAAATCTGTCGAAGCGTCTCAGGTAGTAATTGGCCATTATCCGAGAAGTTATTCCATGTTAATTTGCTAATTATTATCTACCTGTCTCTTATTTTGTTCTCTTAATCTAAATTAGGTGATTGCTTTTTTCTTTATTCACAACTACTTTTATAGGTATTCCTTATTTACTATACTGCGTACTAGTGCTTAATCTCAGTTAACCATATGAAATATTCCTACCAAATAACGAATATTCTTTCTTCAATTATTAGCTGATTTTTATTCATGGGATTCTGCATCTTGTAATATCACACATGTATATCTGAATCCTGCATATGCCTCGTCTATAATGTTCCTGCTTTTGTAAAAAGTTGTCTTTCATCTGCAGATCTGTAATACGATGAATCATCAACTGTCTCTTCTTCCATGTTGAATTAGTGCTTGACGGCAGCCCATCTTAATTTCCCAGTAAAATTTGTTTCTACAATTTTAAGCTGCTCTCAAGTGTCTGCTAATGCATTTGCCATAAAAATAAATGTGAATGTGTGTGGCAGGCTTGTGCTTCTTTCTCCAGTGCATTTGTACATGTCCCCTTGATTTAGTGGAAGAAAGGTTTGCAGGCTTCATAATCAGCCTGACATTTATAAGGGGGCCTTAATGGGCATTATTTTACTCACAGAAAACATCTTATTTTACTCCCCAACTGTGATCTCAGAGAGCTGCGGAGGAGATCCTTAGATGACCATTGTCCTCTCCTATTCATTGGCCCATAGGCCATAGGTTTGTAGGTTGTGATTCTCGTATGCCTTTCTGGGAGTTGATCTTTTAGTCCCTTTTTTCCTCGAAATTCTAATTAATGTGATTGATTCATCTTAAGTCCATTTGATTTGTCTTGCTTAATTTCTATATTTAAAGGAAAGAGCTAATCAATGATGAAGCCCTAATCTGTGGAGCCTGAATCTGTCTCCTTTCTTGGTGGCATCTACTACTCTATTGACGAAGCTGGTAGCTAGTGCTGACATGGATGGTTTTAAGTCGACGGCAATGTTGTCTGTTCAACCTCTGTTCTTTAATATTGTTTTCTTCCTCCAAGTTGCTGTCTTCCCTTTAAGTGTTTTCATCCTTCTAATTACTTTTTCTTTTTCCTTAAATCGTGATAATATTTCTAATATAGTAAGAAAATTTAGTCCTGCAAGGCATCAACTTCACACCATAGAGCAATACACCTTGCCTCACTAAATGTCTCAGTCTTCCATTTATCCTTTTAAATCATTGGTCGAAAGGCACCTGTATATGCTCTTAATGGGGCTGTCATAAATTGGGAAATAATTGTTCGTCATTCTATGCTATTTTCAGGTCACAGCTTTAGATGCTCGCTACCATCTCTCAGAATCAAAAGACTATGAAATCCGAGTAGCATTTCTTCAGCTGGCCATTTCAGCAAGGTGCAGAGACTACTATGGTGTGGTAGAGAAGACTCTGAAAGAAGTTGGTAGGATGAAGTACCTTCGTCCACTGTATACTGCACTGGTACAAGGTGCTGGGAAGGAAGAAGAAAAAGTTTTCGCTAGAAGGGTATTCTCGGAGGCTTGTGATTGTTATCACCCTATAGCTCAAGGTGTTGCTGAGGCTATCCTTGCAAAGCATGAATATGAAACTTGCTAATGTAACGGAAGCTTTGACATATACGTCCTGTTGCCTAAATCTGAGTCGACTGTGTTTGTGCTTTCTCAATATTGGTATCAAAGAGGAACGGAGTTATTCAACCTTATAAGGTCAGAGAGTTGGTTTTCATGTTTACTCTGTGTTATCAAGCTATAGCTACTAGCTTCAAGTACATCTTTTTCCTTCGTTTTATTCATAGAACCAGCCACAGTTGTTCTAGTTGGGTTAAAAACTGATTCAAACCCAAAAACAAATCAAACTGTTTATTAAAATACTTTTATTTGGTTTGAATTTAAATTTTAAAAAACTTAATAATATTTGGTTTGATTTGATTTCACTAAAACAAATCAAAGAAAAAAATTAAATCAAGAGCACATATTAGTGATTTTTAACCAAATACAGGCATGGACCCAACAAAAAAATTAATAAATTAATTTATTTGTTTGCTTTACATTTTCTTATTCGTAACCCGTGTTAAATATTTTTTTCAATTTATAAGTTATATATAGTTTAAATTTGTTCAAAAGAAAGTGTTTATATATATATGAGGTTATTAATCGTTCTCCACTTTTTTTTCTTTTCGTGATGATTTGTTTATTAACCTTTCTTCTGTGGTCATTCTAGGACCAGCTTGAAAAGTTTTTGATCGCGATCATATTTGTGAATATTTTTTCTTTCATCAATTAATGTAACTTTCAAATATTTATGGTAATTAGAATATAAATGAAGAAATATGTATATCATACGGTAGGTATATATTATTATATACCTTCATATATAAATAATAGAAAATTTCATGTTTATAAATCTCATTTCTTAAAAACATTATATGTAATTTTATCTGCACAGTATGCACTTATGCAAGTTACATGTACAATTTTTGGGATAATTTATTCTGGTATGGTAGGTGCACTAATATATTAAAATTTCTCTCATCACCGAGAACATGTATTTCATAATAGCATTTTATCGTACATTTATAAATCTCATTTCTTAAAAACATTATATGTAATTTTATCTGCACAGTATGCACTTATGCAAGTTACATGTACAATTTTTGGGGATAATTTATTACGGTATGGTAGGTGCACTAATATATTAAAATTTCTCTCATCTATCTGAGAACATGTATTTCATAATAGCATTTTATATTTGTAAATGAAATTCTTATTTCTTTTATATATTTTTTTGTCTTCTTCAATATTTATTTTTTACAGAAATATATTCTAAATTTAATTTATATTATGGATTTCAGATATTATAATTTAAGATTAAAAAGTTGTATTTAAAATGTAATAGTTTTTAAGCTTTTAAGATTTAAATTGTATTAAAAATGCAGGGCTTAATTTTCATAAAATTCTTTTGCTTATGAAACAAATAATATGTCATTTAAACTTTTTTTTTTTCATAGCTCTTGTACTTTGTATTTCCGTGCTTTCATTTTCTCTTCTTTTTAATACGGCTGAGATTCATTTTGCTTGCTAACAGAAATAACTGAAGTAAAAAAGGAAAAAAAATCAGAGCTAACGGCGTCACGCCTGACTTTTAACTCTTTAACTTCTAAAATTATATTGCAATATTATTAGACATATGAATTGCAGAAATTACAAAGGGCAGAATGAAAAGAAACTGCAACGATTAGAATGATTATTCTCTTAAAATATTTTTGCTCCAACATAACTCTCCAAAAGATTTTCCTGGATAATGTGAATAAATTCAATATGGTAATTCTTTTAATAGTAAAATGGGTATATAAAAAATAAAAATAACATTTAATATGAATTTGATCATTAATAAAAGCATAAGAATTTTGCACACATGTAATAAAAAAGTTCTTGCAATTTATATATTTCCTAGAAAAATGAGCTCAATCTGCTGGTGTATATATATGCATGTGATACCAATACCAGTAATACGGTGATTGGTATTCAATAAACACAAGAAAAAATGTAAATTAATAATGAAGATTAGAATTTTATATTAGCAAAGAGAAATGTGATCTTTATAACCCTTCAGTGATAGAATTGTCAAATTATAGGGCATTAGCAAAAGACAATTTGATTACTCAAAAAAAAAATTACGATTAATATTTTTGTCGTCGCTAAATTCTTTTAATGATCATATATCAATTTGGTCATTGACTTTTAAAATCAAAACTTTCAGAGATTGATGATGATGAATTTGTTTTCCGATAATTATTAGTTTATAGCGATTAATTTTTTAACAACTCAATTTTTTTCTAAAAAAAGCTTCTTTGTTTATAATGGAGGACCTTCCTTCCAATGAAAAACAAAAGTTGTGATAAGCTATAGTACAGGACATACAGTTTAGTCACTTGGTTCAATCAAATTAAAGGTTATTTCAAAATTATATTATTGAAATTATAGTCAAGATAAATAATTCTAATAAATTTGAGATAAATTATATTTTAATTTAGCAATATCTATGATTAAATATTGAACATTTTAGTCTTAAAATTTGTACTGAAATAATCCCCTAATCCCTATATTAATTTCACATAAATTAGGATAATAATGCCTTCCTTTGATGTAACATTGAAGCCTTCCTTTAAGAAAAAAATTATACTTTGAATATTATAAAAATTGACATCTATAAAATATTTCGATTATGAATTAAAAAATAAAGAATGATTTATTTTGCAGCTTTACATGAAAAATAAAAAAATTAAGCTAGAATATGTCTATGTTATGCTGCTTTGCATATTGAGAGCAAAAGGTCAGACAGAATGTAATTAACGTCGTTGTTAGCTTTAAGTTTTTTTAATTTAATTTTCTTCAACATTTTAATTCTGTTGACAACCTAAAGTTACTGGAGGGGACCCTTTCCCTTCTTGTTGTGTGGAGCCATCCTTTTTTTTAAATTATACTCCCTCCGTTTCAAAATAAGTGATGTTTTGGCCTTCTGATTTTGTTGCAAAATAAGTAGTGTTTTACATAATTAAGAAAACATTAATGATGTTTTTTGTGAAAAGGTAAAAAGCACCCTTTTACTTTCATTTATTAGTTAATTTTGCCCCTAGTTATACTATAGGGTCAAATATACCCCTATCATGATTGAAGTATGCAAAAATACCCCTCCATGAATGAAAACCCAAATGAAATTAGAATACCCAATTTCCTAAATATAACCCAATCTAAAACTCATTTAACTTTAACCCCCTCACCCAAACACACAGATCCTTCTTTCTTCTCTTCTCTTACCTAAACACATAGACCCTAAAGGATTGTGCTTGCATTGTTGGGTAGAGGCCGGAGATGCACAATAGTAATATTATAACCAAAGAAAAGTATGACTTGTTAGTGAAAGCCATTTCAATTGTTTTCACACTCCAATTACACAAATAAGTTATACAATACGTATAGAAGAACACAATCCCATCTTTCTTCTCTTCTCTTTCTACTAAAGAAACTGTTCATCACATCCTCTTCGAATGCCCTAATGTAGCTTAACTTGTGGAACAAACTTATTAGAAAGATCTTCAATACAAGTACCAGTATTAACATCTATTTCATATAGAAGGCTATCAACAACAAAGTTGACGATTTCATAACCTGGAATATAGAGTTAGGTGGGTTTTGGGTTGGGTTAAATGAGGGAAGAGTTATATTTAGAAAATTGAGTATTCTAATTTAATTTGGGGATTTCCATCAATGGAGGGACATTTTTGCATACTTTAATAACGTTAGGGATATATTTAGTCCTATAATATAACTAATGACAAAATTAACTAATAAATAAAAGTAGAGGGGTATTTTTGACTCTTTTTCCATATTTTTCTAATTTTAAATATATTTATAGCAGATTGCTTGTAAATTCTTACTTTTTTTTAAAAAAATTTTGCTAAGAGATTTCACTCTTCCTAGAATAGCAGTACTTATAATTATCGATTACAAAATTAAACCTTTAAGAAATAACAAATGTCTTCTCATTATATTGAAAATAAAAGATATATCAATTCTCTCTTTATGTAAAATAGAAATCAACTACTAAAAATACAGAACAAATATTTAGATGCTAAAACTAAAGTATTACATTCTAGGATAATAATATATGTGTCTAAACTTTTCTGTATAATGATGTATAAAAATTTTGTGTTAAATTTTCTTAAAACCTAATGAGAAGAGGCGGTAGTGAAGTTGATTCTGATGGTTAATCCAATTCTAGACTCCAACAACTTTTGATACTTCCCATCCTTTCAAATTGATGCTTTTTCTGCAAAAAATAAAAAAAGAATAGATTTTTAAGAAATAACAAATATCTCCTCATTATAGAGAAAATAAAAGATATATCAATTCTCTCTATACATAAAATAAAAATTAACTACTAAAAATACAATAAGAATATTTGAATGCTTAAACTAAAATATTACATACTAGAATAACAATATATGCGTCTAAATTTTTCTGTATAATGATATATAAAGATCATGCATTAAAATAAATGTGTTGAATTTTCTAAAATCTAACAAGAAAAGACGATGCTAAAGTTAATTCTGATGGCTAATCAAATTCTTAACTCCAATAACTCTTGATACTTCCCATCCTATGAAATTATTATATTTTCTGCAAAGACAAAGGAAAAAATAAAAATTAAAAGATTAAATTAATGTCAAAGTCCATAAAAATGGTGAGCAAAAATTAAAGAATTCTTTTTTTACTTTTTATAACTTTTTCCTAATTTGCATTCTTTGAACTTTTTTTTACGTATTTATTATTTCTAATTAATTAGTCTACATTTAATTGCTCAATGCAACTCTTTTAATTATCCAAATTATTTACACATTGAAGAGGCGGGTGTATAAAAGACAAATAAATAAAATTTATGAATGATACATAACGGTTGTTAAAAATAATTGCTAGTAGTCCTCCTCATCCTAAAAGTTATTGCATGTATTTTAAGACATATATATAGTATATTAGTATTTAAAAGAAAAGACACTTCAGTTAACTTGGGTTTTAATTATTAATAGCAAATGTCAATATTAGCACACCATTTATAAATTATACATATATATCATGAATGTGCTTTAGTTTCACCATTATATATTTTAATTCTAAAAATGCTAACCAAATAATTTATGAATCATCCAATTAATTGATAAAAAAGAACCCTTCCATTTTCTTCTATGAATTAGATATATTAAACACTTTCTCGTAACTTCTCAAATTCTACTTTTTTAAAAATTAATAAAGAGAAACTTAATTAATGGTATAAGTATTAAGAAGGTTAAAATGATAAATTAATTTAATGGGCATTATAGCAATTCAATTTTTGACTTATGAGTCTTTCTACTTTTAAAATAATATATATATATGTGCGCGCGTGCGCACTGCGTGCAATTTTTATAAATAATTACAAATATATTATATATTTTTCATGAAAATATTATTTTTAATAGGCTAATTAACTTTAAATCTCAATTACGCTCATTTTTTTTAAAAGAAGATTCATGCATCCAAACTCATTTATTCAAAGAAATAGGTATGATATTTACCTATATTTTTTAACAAAAAAAATATTTTTTTATCAACTTTATTCACTTGGTTAAAGCTTCTAAATCTTAAGATATTTTCTCTATAACTCAAAAATTATAGTACAATAATAAAAAGGTTAATAATAAATTATAAGTCGAAAATGATGAAACTTTTCTCTAATTATAGAGAAAAATAAAATAAAAATATAATTAGGTTTCTTAAAAACAAAAAACAATCAAATAAAATTGACCCAAATCGATAACAACTAAATAGAAGAATGTAAATTATGTTTAATTTAATTCATTTTCAATAATTAAAAAATTAATTAAATTAATTTAATTAAAATTAATCTAAATTGAACCATGAAAGTCTTTAAAACTAGCAAACCAAGGTATCCCAAGCTTCGTTATAAGCCCAAGAGACATCATTGAACAATTTCAAATATTTCCTAGAAAATTTTAGCGTTTGATCATGAATTTTGACCCATTATTTCAACTTCAACTTGAAATAGAGAATTTAAAGTTTTGAAAAATTAATTGAGATATCTGAAATTTCAAAGTTTCTATTACAAATCACTCACAAAACTTTAACTTTTTCAAGTGATATCCATACTCAAATATAAACTAACATCTTGGACAATATTTAATTGAAGTTGAAATTAGAGTACTTGAAATTGTAAAAAATTGCTACTTTGTCTATATAACAAGGCTAGTTTAGAAGATGTTTGAATATAGAAATATGATATTTGAAAAAAATAGTATTTAAAAAAATTGAATTTTTTTTTGAAAATCAAGTTATATTTGAACATTCATTTAATTTATTTTTCTTAAAAGAAAAAACTGTAAGTAAAAAAATAAATTACACTTGTAAAACTACTCAACCCATTTTTTCAAATTTGAAATTAATCTTCAACTTTATTTTAAAAAATAGTCTAATGTGTAACCAAAAGCTGTTTTAAATATTTTCTTTGAAAAATAGATAAAATTGCATGGACAAACGGGTACTTGGTATTCAAATACGTCTTGATTCTTGGTACAGAAGAATAATAACATACTCAATATAATCTTATAAATTGGGATTTGAAAAAGGTAGAGTGTACATAAATTCTACTTCTACCTCAGAAGTAGATAGATTATTTCGATAGACCCCGAGGTCAAGAAAAATCATCAAAGTAGTCGAAAAAGTACGAGACATACATGAAATAATAAATAGTAACAAATGCGGTAGATAGTAACAGGACAATAATTACAAGAAAATAATATGATAGTCATAGTACAAGTAACAACAAATAATAACAAAAATCAAAGGACAAGAAATTACCGGAGCAATACTACAACTACTAATACGGATGAGAAACTGCAAAACAACATCTGCATACCTACTAACCTTTTATCCTAATATGCATCCTTCACAACATCACATCTAAGGTCATGTCCTCGGTAAGCTGAATTTCTCCATGTCTTCTAATTACCTCTCAGTATTTCTTGATCTACGTCTACCTCTCTTAAAAATCTTCCACAGCCAGCCACTCGCAATGCATTGGACATTCGAACATCTCCTCTTATGCTCGAACTATCTGAGTCTCGCTTTGTGCATCTTTTCCTCCACTAGAGCCACTCCTACCTTATCTCAAATATCCTCATTTCTAATCATGTCTCCCTGATATGCCCCCAACTATCACCCAACATCCTCATTTTGCAACTTTCAACTTTTGAACGTGAGAGTTTTAACTAGCCAACATTCGATCCAATACAATATAGTAAGTCTAACTACCACTACGTAGAACTTGCCTTAAGTTTTAGTGGCATATCCTTATCACACCAGACTCCGGATGCAAGCCTCCATTTTATCTATTCTGCGCCCAATACGATGAGTGACATCATATCAATCTCCCCATTTCCTTGGATAATGGACCCAAAATACTTAAGAGCTTCCTCTCTTATAGATGACCTATTTATTAAGTCTAATTAATTTCCACATCCGCCTCATGTGTTGTAATATCTCGAAAAGTTCTTAAGATTAGAACGGAGACTATCAGCGGAACCAGCAGGAAGGAAAATGGCGCAGGCCATTGGAAAAATACAGGTGGGTCATCCTATGAACCAACAGTTCGTTGGTTTGCCCCGTGGTATCGAACTTCTAAAAAATATCAAAATATGGTTTGCCTGTAGTATCAAACTTACGAAAAATGTCAAAATGTTGCCCAAAATTGACAAGTGGATTGAATGAACCATTGTGTTATTGTACCAACAGTTATTTTTAATTGTTGGAGCAAGTTCAGAGAGTGATTCAGATGCAGAGTAGGAACCAACATGAGGATACAATGGTTCGTTGTAAGTACCAACAACCCATGGTGTTGGCGTTAGTTGTTGCTGAGATTAATTTTGAGTTCGGGCGAGTTTATGGGTATTTTAGTAAAACTCTAAGCTTTTAACTCCTATGTGACGTCTTTTTAAGCTTCCCAAAGGAATGATTAAAGGGTTAATCTAAGACTAAGCTATCATTCTCCTCAAAACACAGTAGGTTGGAATTTCTCTCTCAAGGAAGGCTCGGGTTCTTCATCATCTTTTTCTCAATTTCTCTTGGGTCTTCAATTCAAGTTAAAGATTCTTCAAGCCCAGGTATGTGAGGTCATTAAGTAAATTTCTTCTACCCTCATGCCTAATTTCGTCTCAATCACAAATTCAAGTCTCCAATCATTGATTTTATGAAATTCTAAGTTAGACTCAATTTTGATGAAAACTCTCATAGGATCATACAGCAAAATTCAATTCTCTTATGATTGAGTCCATGTTTTTATGATAAAATTCATGTTTTCAACAAGTATCTCTCATGAAACTATGATTCTCAAGTTATGATGGTATTACTCAATTGCTATATGATTTCATAAATCTCAAGCTTATGTATCATGGGCGAATCAATAACATTATTTTCATGGCTAAATCACGTATGACAAGTAATGATTATGATTTTCAACTACCCATACAAAACCAGAGTATGTTTTTCATGATTATGACTATGAGAAATATGTATGTTCTGGGAATAGTATCTAGCACTGAGTAGGTCGGGCTTCAGCGCACCGAGGTCTCATAACTACATTCCACCATAGGTATATATTCATGTTTGCGGCCTCGGCAGAGGAAGTGTTTTTCCCAGCCCAATGGGGCCCATGAGTGATATCACGCGTTTTAGCGTTCTTTGCCTAGCAAGGCTTAGGACAACTCTGTCAGCAGGCGAGATAGTTGGGCATCATGTGCTCATTCATGATGGTGTTAGTTATGATGAGTCTTCCACTGTTCCTCATGTTTTAAGATATTCATGTTCAGGATTTATGATATCATGTTTTATAAACAATTAACCCATTGATCAGCTTATGAATTTTACTTATGATTTCAAATATGATAAGCTGTATGATTTTACTTTTCAAAACCTTGGGTCATTATATGCCAGTTTATGATGAATATCTCATGCTTATCACTATCTCATGACTATGATTTTAGCATGTTGTCCTTACTATCATGTTTCCATACACCTTACAAACTCTGTACATTCAAAGTACTGACCGCATAATTCTTTTTGCTATATCATCTCATGATAGGTTGGGGTGTTCAGTCAGCCCCGATGTTAGCTTCGCTCTCGCTCCAGTCAGTTCAGCCCCCAGCGGTTGAGTCATCACGATCCGAGGACGTCGATTTTGATATATGTTCTTTCTCTTATGTCTTTCGGTTTCAAATATTGGTAGATCTGGTTGGGGTGTTGTCCCATCAACTCATCCATGATTATAGGCTTTTCAAACAGTATGTATAGATGTTCAACGATTTTGACTTGTTGCCGTTTTAGCTTTATAGTTAGAATTCTACTCATGTTATGGTTTATGCTTTACTTTCGCTTTGTTATAAACAATCATGCTACGTATGTTCCATTAGTTAGCTTGGAGTTATTCGTGGTTCTGGGTCCGTGTCGCTGTTCGGGATCCATACTTGTGTCGTGGCATGTGTTGTATCACTGAACTTGCACATCAAGTATTTCATCTTGGTCTTGCTCCTTCGAATACCTTAGGCTTCAAGATCTATATCCAAACATATAGCTTAGCTTATCGCGAGTCTTATCGATCAAAACCATATCATCTGCAAATGCTTATAAATACACCACCTCCCTTTAAATTTAGCGCATCAGTGTATCTATCACACTACAAAGCTACTTAAAAAATGAGGACTAATACCGATGGATAGAGTAATTTCTTTTAATCAAAACTGGTGCCAAACTAACGGACTTACAGGCGCAGAATTTGGCTCATCAAAATTGATTAACCGACGGACAACGTATGCATATATTGAGGATGTCCCTCGATATATTTTATTTTATTTGGTGGACTTTTTAATACCCACCGGATGTAAAAAATGTTGAAAAACTTGGTATTTGTATTTAATTTAATATTATAAAATATTTTAAAAACATAAAAAAATTAAAAAAATTCAACTATCGACCTGTCCGTTAGTGTGCTCTTCATATTCAAGAACAAACCGATGGAAAGCATCCAATGTTTTCTAGATTTTGCACTTGAATTTTTTTCAAAAATTAGTGACTAACCGACCTGTCCATCGATTTTTACGCAAAAAAATCAGATGCGAGAAACACAATTTCATATCTCACTTGCCAAATTTAAACTAATTTAATATTAGCTAAATTTCAGCACTCATTACTTCCAAATCAATTCTAAATCAATTACAGCGTCAATAGTATACTATATGTCGATTAAAAACACCAAATTCAATATCCAAAAGGATCTACAAAATTAACCAAAGTTTAAAAACTTCAAATATATATAAAGTTTTAATATTTTTTAATGTTCAATAATACCAATAACAATTAAGGTGTTCGTTCAACACACTCATCATCATTAGTAGAGTTGTTTCCATCAATCAGTAGGAAGAGACGGGTCAAACACCTATGCCAGGCACTTACAAGGAGGCTGAGTGTCTCAACGTTATTGCACTTGCTCTTACTTCGGCCAATCATCTTGCCTTGAAATCTTTCAGAGAAACGTGTAAGGTGTTCGATCTTCTGTGATATAATATCAATAATTTCATCAACCTCGTGGAGGCAGAAGTGTTAGTTCGGTTTGTACGAGTGCGTCGAAGCTGGGTTCCTAGAAGGCTTAGGCTGTAGACTCTCTTTGTCCTCCCCAACAACTTTCTTGTCCATATATGAATAGCAATATCCGATGAAGGCTGGGTCGGTCAGCCCTAGGCTTGCTGAGTCTTGTACTCATACAGAGTCTTTGATGAAATAATTAATCTGCATAATTTAAAAGAAAAATTAGTATATATATAGAGTTAAAAATATTACTTTATACAATTTTCAAACTTACATAAACTTGTTCAGCCTTTTACTCGATCAATTCATTCAAATCCGACTCATTCTTTTTTTTATGCGGGTAGCTTGAAAGAACTCCTCCTAAGTCGGACTGCGGCATAATTTTTTGGCTTGCAAATAAAATATAATCAATAGAATTTAGTCAAATTTATATAAATATATAAGTTACCATAACTATATTACTCACCAATTTTTTAGCTATTATCATTTGGCTCTTTGTACCCTCGGTATGCAACGACCACTTTTTATTTCCTCCTATCCTTCTTTCCTTGTTGTTTGGACTAAAAATTACGGCGTTCTCAATATACCTGAAGAGCCTCGTAAAGATGAGGTAGAAGCCAATCATGCTTCTTTTTGTTTTCAAGCTTCTCTAAATCAGTCAGACATTCTGAAACTGACCTTTCTCTCGTAGATCATGAAATTGTCTTGTCATATTGTGGAAGGCAAGTACATAATGTCTGCAAATTAAGTGATTAGCATTAGATGATATATAATAAAAGCTAATGAAATTTTACTAAGTAATAATTAATTGTATAACCCAAACTGATCAAATATTTCCTGTCGTGTCCTATGTGAAGTTTCATTCTAGGATGGATAAGACCGATCCAAAACCTTCTATTAACTACTCTCTTTGACAGCATTTCCGCTCTCTTTCTTGGATAGAAACTATAAAAAAAGATAATAAATATGTCAAGTCATAAATAATTAATTAAGATTAAAAAATAAATATAAATCAATTATGAAAATAAACTTATCCAGATCCATTAGGCACGACCACTATTCTATCAAGATTTCCTTTATCTCGAGTACGTAGTTCTCCATCTGTGATTCGGGTGCCGGTGTAGGTGTAATAATACGGCCAGACATGGGCTCGAGAATTAAGACACGGGAAAAGGAACCTCCGAGAGACTCCAAAGTCGACATGTCATGAACATAAATTCTAACTCAATCAACAAATGCAGAAAATCAACATAATAATCATATCGGAAGTCTAAACATAACATAAAATCTGAACATACAATATGAGTCTAAAGATGAATACAATCTATGTTTAAAAGGCTCTAAATCGATGAGTTGTTAGGACAAGACCCTAACTAACTCTTAAGTCTGAAGTGAAAATACGTAAACATAACTGAATAGAAAGGGGCCCTCGGCAGATGAGGACTCACCAATAGAGACTGGATGCCAGCACTAGGAGCTGAGTGACGGGGCTGAGTGTCGGGCAGGCCTATATCATAAAATGATACAACATAGAGTATGCGGTCAGTACATGAAATGTACCAAGATGCAAGATAAGTAAAACAGCTTAAGTAAGTAAAATCATTAAAACATGCATAATATAAAACATTAAAAAGATAAGAATCTGAGAGAATGGCTTGCATGCTATTTTAAAAATCCTTGATCTCCAACATAACTGAACATTATAACTGAATCGAATGACCCAAAGCTGAAATCTGATAATCATAAGTAAAACTGAACATTGGGTCAAACCTGCTTTAGAATATATATATATATATATATATATATATATATATATATATATATATATATATATCATGAATGATAAACATGCATAAGCTGAAATTATGAACAATGGGAGATGCTTCATATAACCGACATTATCACGATAGAGCTTACGTGGTCTCGACTATCATACTCAAGTGGGTGGAGCCGTCCAAAGCCTTGCCAGGGCTAAGGACGATACCGTGATTATTATATCAAGCTCAAGGCCCCTTGGGGTAGGGGGAAGCTCCATAAGAGGTCCCAAAATATATAAGTAAACCTATGTTGGCGCGTAGTTCTGAGGCATCAGGTTGGCCCTTAGCCTACACGGTGCTAAAACTACTCCCAAAAATATGCATACGCTCTCCATCATTTTCAACGAGGCTGAACCATCATCTAGTGGTGAAGCTGAATAATAACACATACATGCATAATCGGAAATCATAACATGAGGGCCTTGACTCAAATCATACCACAAGCTGAATAAAATTGGAAGTCTAGACTCCAAAATCATGTAGTAAGCTAATTGACATGAAATCATAGATCATACTTCTAGACTCCAAAACCATGTGGTAAGCTAATTGACATGATCATAGATCATGCCTACAGACTCCAAAACCACGTGGTAAGCTAATTGACATGAAATCATAGATCATACTTGAACATATGGGCTTGCCCAATACTTAAACTTGCATGAAAATACTTGATTCTCTTGAAAACATGATCATAGGCATGGGTAACTTGAAAGCATGCCTTTCTCATAAATATCTCAACATAGTTGAACATACATCATAGATCTCAACTTTCAATAACTTTTCATGGATGGGCATCATAATTTATAAAACTTGAAACATAATTTACAATTGCAAACATTGTAGAACTTTCCCATGAATCATAATTCAACAATAAAAAACATGCTTGAATCCATACCCATGGTAGAAACTTGAGAATTCATGCATTGGGTAAATCCCATAGGATCAACATATAGATTTTCATGAATTAGAGAGAGATTGGGCATGGGTATGAACAATATCACCCATTCATAACCCTACATACACGAGAGAGGAATCTAATTCTACAACTCCCTTGATTGCCCAATGAAGAATTGATGAAGAACTTAGAGAACTAGACTTGATCACCTCTCCAAAGCCTCTAAACTTGCATGCATGAATTAGGAATAGCTTAGGATGAACTTACCCCTCTTAAAACTCACTATTCAGTGCTTAAAATGATGTAGTTTAGGCCTTAGGATCATAGGAATTACGGAAAAGCCATAATAAACTCGCAAGGGAAAAACAGGCGCGGTAACAATGGGGACTGTACAAGTTGTCGCCCATGGGCCACGAGTAAGTGGCCTGCCATCCATCGTCTTCATTGGAAACTTCATCAAGACTGCTACCACGAGGCACTTAACGACCCGTTGCGGTATTACGTTCGTGGTCACCTTTGTCCCCCTCATTTCCGAGAAATTACCTGGGTGTCACCATGAGGCACCACGACTTGTGGTGAGGACCCGTCAAATGCATTGTCTAAACTTCTTTATCTTTCAGCAATCCTTCCTGACCACGACTGACCTAACAAGTCGTGATATTTACCGACTCGTGGTCACGCATTAGTGATAACATCCAAATTATATCCTAAATGCAAAGAATATACACAACCAAAGTATCAAAACAGTAACCCGGCCCGAGTGCCGGGGTCGAATCGCACGAGGACTAGGGAATGATAGTTTTTCAAATGTCGATTAGTGACGTTAGCTTGCACCACGTAATTTAATATAAAAACAAATAAAATTTGGTGAGTTGAAATTTTCAGAGAATTGTATTGGTTGATTTAGTGAAATAAAATAACAAGATCAGCTAAGTTGTCAACAAGGATGTGAAAGACTAGAGGTGCGGTGTAGATGGAATACTAACTAGATCGGGATATGCCAGTTCATTTATGAGTTCACCAAGTGTAAATAATCTCGGAAAGTGGGTAATTACAGTTCTTCAGCCTTATAATCACCTCTCATAGAGTTTTTTCAAACCTCTAATCACAATTTAGCTCAACCCGATTAGATTTGAATTAACAACTGCACTAATTTCTTGGTATTAGCTTCTAATAAGGAGTGTGAGTGCAATTTGAGCTATTTCTAGTCCAATTTCACACTCTCTTCTCCATACCCACTACTAAATTCTCTTCCAATACTTAATTATCTTTTACAAGCAATAATCATTCAAGAATAAATAGACCCATATCATAATCAATGTATCTTCTTTCATAGATTGAAGAGAATCTAATAGATTTACACTTGCATAAACAATATGAAGATGACTTCATCAATACCCACTCCAATTAAGTATTCATCATCACACACATCTAATTAATGATTTTAGCTACTCATAGTTATGAACTTCAAAAATGCATTCATCAGCTAGCATCGTTGAATTTAATAGCAAGAGTAGATAAAATTATGCTTCTAAAATAATCTTCAACAATAACTGAAACTTACCAGTACAAAACAGAAATTGAACATAGTACTTTCTATATTTTTCAATCAAAATCTCCCTATCTCAGCTAAAAGAATGTTCTTCAGCTAAAGGGGGAAAATGATGTGATGTAAGCTTTGTTCTCTCATAAAATCTCTATTTCTATCTCTCCTTCTGCATATTCCAGTACAAAGTATTTTTCTTCTATTTATTTTACTAAAAAGTAGGGCACTTTTATCTCTTTTCCAGTGTTGGATGATTATACCCCATGAGCACCATTACGGAATTGGCGAAAGAACCTGTGATTCATGGGATTTACAATGCGTGAACCGCCGGATATCTTTTCTGCATTTTCACTAAATTCCAGTGAACACTGGCCGTTCACCTGGCATTTCGCTGATGCAACCGCCGGGTCTTCAAGCCATTTTCTAGAATTTATGGTATCTTTCAGTGACTGGACCGATGACTCACCGGCAAGTCATGAACCACCGGTAACATTATCCTCTAAGCGGTGATATTTGGCCTTTGGCTGGCGTCTCGCCGATTTTTATCTGCGAATCACCGATTCACTCTCACTCCCTTCTTTTTGCTCCATTTTTGCTCTTTTATTCACTTTTAGCCATCACATACAACAAAAGCAAAAAGGGTATAAAATCCAAATAATCAACTCAAGAAACGAAATAAAAATCAAGTTTTAGAGCCTAATGAGTTGGTAAATTACCAACTCATCAAACCCCAAACTTAAATCATTGCTTGTCTCAGTAATTCAATACTCAAATAATTTAGGAATATGCCACCTCTATTCACAATTAGTCCTCATAATCATCTGGACTATGACAACCTAAAAATGCTCACCATTCTCACCGAAAGTGAGGAAGAAAATACCCTAAAGACTAGAACAATGAAGATGTTTCAAATAGGCAACCACTTTCTACCAAGCAAGCTTATGAAGAAGGAATCATTTGCCAAACAAGGAACTGTTTCTCAACCAAGGAACACATAGCATCTCAAGTTATAATTACTACAAATTCAAGCTTGCCTTAGAGTTTACACTCCTTGTGCCCTATTTCCACACATTAACTCTGAATGCTTGCATCCCCAAAAAAGAAATGATGCCACTGCAAAATAAGGATCCTATTCTTTTGGTCATATGATAATTTGAATGCACACAAGGGATTGTTTGGAAGAGACACTCACACCACTCTCCAAAAAGAATGTAAGTGCATATAAATTGACCCATAGGTTTTTCCTTCATGTAATTCACCACTAATATAGAGTAACTGTACCTAGAATCATTTAGGACTTGCGGGTTATGATGTAGGCTCGGGGTAAGGATAGGATGACAATAGCTATGTCCAAATAGTCTCTAATACTTTTTTGTGACATAAATTACATCAATTCCACTCACTTCACCTTCCTTCCCTTCTTTCCTTGTTTATGAATTTTCTTTATTTAACAATCCCCCTTATAACCCCTTTTTTTCTTTTCACAACTAGAAGCCTTATCACTTCAAGAAGCATCGATTCACACAAATTATCTTTTTCTTTTAATTTTGTTCTTTGATGCATTTTGACACAAGACGGTGTTCCCTTCACACTACTAAATTCTTATCTTCCCCCTTTGTTTGCATACCCCCAAACTTAGGATTTTCCTCATTTTTCACAAATCTTTTTATCACTCCCCATTCCTTAGGCTTTAAGCCTTGTTTCATCACTTATATTGTTACTAGCATTTAAGGAGAATGGGGGCCAAAAGAGGTATTAAGAAGGGTCTTAAGGCTTGTAATGAGGTTGCCAAAGAAAGGGTCTAGGCTCAACATTGGCTAACAAGGATCAATGCTCATGAAGGGCATATGGGTGAAGTGACTAGACAAGGGAAAGCTAAACTCATGTTCTTGGCACAACTACATCTAGGATTTTGCCTTGAATCACATTTGCAGGGCAAGTTCTGAGCAAGATGTAATGCATGAGATTCAACAAAAATGTCCTCACTACACATGACATCACCCTTAAAGGGTCTACAAGAGTCATTCTCAACACAAGACACCAAATTAGGACATCAAAGCAAGCAAACATCATAATTCAAGCAGGGAATTTACAATGTATGATAAAGAATGCTATGCTACGGTGCCAACACTTACTCATTATCTTCATTTTCGTGCCCTTGGTTTTACAATTCCATTTCAACAATTTTTTTCAGTGGTGCCTCTCCAAAAGCAACTACAAAAGACTCAACAGCATGGCATTTTCCTTAAGAATGTCGCCACTCAATCCATCATCGGAAAAACCAGCTTTGTAGTTCGACAATAAAAATAACAAGAATTCTCCTTAGGGAAAGAACCGTTGTGTAAAACCTCAGAGTTTTAATTTCTACACTACTATTTACAATGGCAAAGGACAAGACTATAGGGTCATTTCATTCAAGATTTTAAGATGTGATTTTGCATTTCAGCACAAAGACCCTATTTAGTCACTAATCAACCATCATAAAAAATACTTAATCAAATTATTCATTCATTCATCTGAAAACAGGACACACTCGAAAAGGGAAATCATCAGTCATTAAAATAAAATATAATAGCAAACAAAGGCTGGACTTACTCGGACTCAAACAAAACATAAGAACATTAAAAGAGACATCCATTCCACTGGCCCCCTCATCAATTGCGCTCATCCCTCCCCATTTAAAAGAATACATTGTCCCCAATGTAAATATGCAAAAGGGAAAGGGACAAGGAACTCCCCTGAGTGGGTTCTCCTCTTCATCGTCAGCATGCGACTCACCACCATCACCGCCAGCCTCACCTAGCCCAACGAAATCATCTCCCAACCCTTAAAAAGATCATCAATTGGCCCCAGAATTGAGAAAGGAGTAGCCATTGCAGCATACAGGCAGCACTCATGTCGGCACTTCTACCGAAGTCTGACTCTTCCGCGTGCACCTTGATTTGGAGGGAAGTGGCGCCCATTCTCATCCCTCTTTCATAGAGTGGAGACATTCGTCGATGAATTGAAGCTCCACTGCCATTGCTGACAATGAGTGCTGGGAGGATCTTAGGCAAACGTTGAAGTTACTTTTGTGCGAGTTTGTCATCTCCACAAAGTCAATGAAGACCACTTGGAGTTTGAGAGGATTGTGGAGGAGAAACTCCCCACCGAGGCATGTCACCGATGCTTGGCAGTGTTTAGCTAGAATATTTGACTCTGGGCGGAATTGGTGATTGGGCTGACCCGTGGGAGAGGACTCTTCTTGCACTCCAAAGGTCAGCAGTCGCTTTATTTTCACTGTCGGTGCCTTGGAATCTCTCATCCTCTCAATATCTATCACACACGGAAGCAACGAGAGGATTTTCATCCGGGAATGAGAGCACACCCGTTTCTTTGTGCAAAGTTGGAAATCAAGACTGAGTGTAGGGCATTGGGGTACTTGACTCATAGGGCCTTTTCTTCATTCTTCGAAAGCGATAATTTACCCGAAGTTAATGGGGACTCCTAACATTATGCAAGAAATAAGGATGGAGGTTTCAAGGCGGCCTCACTCATTATTAGAGGAATGATCCGAGCACAAAATCTAACCTGACGGGCCTCGAACCCAAAGTCACTGGTGAGAGATTTCGCCACCCATTGAGGCCCAAAGAGGATTACCAGCAACTATGATTTGGGCTACCCAAGAGAAGCGATCCTTCATATCAGCCACCCGTGCCATGTAATCTGTAGTGGAGTCACTTCGTCCTCCCAGAATAGGTAATTTATGGCCGGCAGGGGTTATATCAGCTTCCACTCCCGGATCATCACTGATGGCGAAAGGAAATCATCCACTTTGCCCTTGTGTTGCATACGCTCTTGTCCGAGCCCTAATATGAGGCGTAGAATTTTATGACTAAGCTAGAATTGTAGTAGGATGGAAGAGTGTTGGAAAATACATGCCACTGCACTATCGGTGAACTGCGCGGTGATGTTTGGAAAATCACCTTTCAAACCTGCTAAGTCAAACTGCTTCTCCATGTGGAATTGATCAGCCTTGACAAATAACATAGTGCTCTTGTATGTTAATACAGGAAGGCCTAGGTGACCCGATAAGTGTAATTTGAAAAGTGCAAAAAAACTAGCAAATACCACGGGACGGACCACAAAACGACTCGTGGTATCAAACTACGAGTCGTTGGTCTGTTGTTGATTAGGAAGCTCATTGGTGGCGGTGGAGACAACGATAGGTATGGCGAACCATTGTGGGGGATACAATGGGCTGTCGCTACAATCGTGGTTAGGGTCGGGATGGGAGGCAGGGTAAACAACTTAGGAGACCCAAGACCCGTTAAGAACCCACGGGGTCATTGGTTGTCAGTCGTTGGAGGGTAAGAATTTCCGGTAGCAGGTGATGGGTTGGAGACCGCTGATTCGTTGGAAGGAACCATGCGTCATATGGTGAGGCTCGTGGTAAGGGGTTGAGATTTTATGATGAGCAAACAACGGGCGGTGTAACTTGGATCGTGGTTCCCGAGAGGACGAGTCATCCTGTCCGTCCATTGGTTAGTTTCAGAGAGAGAATTCAACATTCCATTCAATGAGGACATGATGGGTCATTAGTGGTTCCCGACCCTTTATTTACCTCTTAGGACCCATCCGACCAAATTTTAGGCAGAGTTCATTAAGGGCATATTCAACTTTTTCACACTTTTAGACCTAAACTACGTCGTTTTGTATATTTTACTGAGTGGGTTAAGGTGAGTTAAGTCCTTTATGCAGTCCCATTCTCATGCAAAAAGCTTGAGATTTTGGGAGATTAAGAGTCTTCTTCCCCAAGTTTCCATCAATATCTTTGTAGGTATTCAAGGATCATCGAAATCAATCCATTCCTAGGTATGTAGGGTTTTAGAATGGGTGAAATTCTTCCTCACCCATGCCCAAATCTCAATTTGAATCATGAATCCTCCTATTCAAGTCTATGGGGTTTTACTCAAATGCATGAAAATGTGATTTGTCTTTATGGGTATCATTTAATTGAGTTTTAATTATTGAATTATGAATGATGGGCAGGTTTTATATTATTTTCTTTTAAATCATGTTTCAAGCTTTTAAAATCCTAAAATGCCCATTGATGAAGATTCATGAAAGTTATGATTTTTGACGAGTACTCTATAATTTGAGTTTATTGATGATGGAAAAGCATGATCTGGGTTACCATGTTTATGAGAGTATTTTTTGAAAGAATTGAATATGTCAAGTATTTGGGAAATGTCCACATGTTGAAGGATGATTTATGATTGCAGAACGGGTAAAAGTACTTTATCGATTTATGATGTTGGCGATGAAAGACCTTTGATTGTTGGCTAAGCATGTTTTAAAGGGGATCAATGATGATATATGTTATATTTTAGCAAATGAATCTTTATGCATGATGTTATTGATATATATATGAGCCTATATGCATATTTTTGGGAGCCGTGTCTAGCACCAGGCAGCCGGCAGATTGAACTATGCCAGTGTTATCTCATAACCACGTACCACTGTGGTTCTAATATTATATATATATATATCTTATTTATACTGATCCCCTCAAATTTGATATCATACCTAATGCACGACCCTCGCACAGAGAAGCCAGGGTCGCTCTGCCCATGAGTGAGATGGTTGGGGCATCATGAAAGGCTCTACCATGATGGTGTCAGTTTATGAAGAGTTCTACCATTGTTCAACATGTCTTATGTATTGTTATATTTATATTATTGGCTCAAGTTATGTTTGATAATATTTACTTACGATTATGACTTTGAGCGGCTTTATGAATAATGTTAAAGCCTTGAGCCTTATGTTTTCTTCACGGGTGATCACGGGAAATAACATAAGGTCCTGTGATACGCTTTACAACAAATTAGTCGTGTTTGCTAAGCTATTTGATACATTTTCATGTGATTTTATAAAAGTGAAGATATGTGCTAACCAACATGATTAGCCTTTGTTTTGTAGGTTTTTGATGATTTTGGAGGAGCTAATCCATGAGTTGGTGAAGTAGAGGCAGAGACGGAATAAACACGCAAAACGGCATTCAAGAGGCCCAAAACAGCCACACAACGCGTCGACAGCGTGCCACGGCAGGCAGGCCTGCCCAAGACAGCCCCACCGCATTGGCAACGTGCCACGACAGGGTGGCTCGCGACCAAAGGGATGCAGCTGCCAACAGCGTGCCACTCTGCTTGGTGCGGGTGCTGCGGGGCAAATTTTTGGGGCGATTTCGAAGGCCTCCGCGTTTGGGCCGTGTCACGAGGCAATGCTCAGCGTTGCACTCCTTGACATTACTTGTGTAGGATAAATTCCTACTATTATAAATAGGCACACTTAGGTTTATTTTAGATATTCGACTTGGTGGAGCAAGAACGTGGGTTACGGAGGCAGTTTTAGGGGCGAAAATTCTTGGGTTTTCTCTATCACTTTCTTCTTCCTTTCAATTGTTTGCATGATTTCATTCATTTAATGGTATTTCAATCCACAAATGAGTGGCTAATTCTTCTTTCTTCATGGGGATTATGAACTATTGTATTGAAATGTGATTATTGAATTGCTGTTTATTTCATCTTTTCTTCTATGGTTGTTCTATTTAATTCTTGTTCTTACTACGTTAATATCTGGCCAATGTTAATGTAAATCAAAAAGTCGGTTTCACCCGAGAGAGACAAAAACTGGAAAGTTGTTGTTAATAGGATATGATCTTTTCTTGGTTTGGGAAAATTGGGAATTGATTTACCTTGAGGATAGAAATATACACGAAAGTCGTATTAGTCATGTGTGGAATCGGTTTTGTATGGCTTTAACATGAATTTCTTCTTATAGAAGATGTGGTGAAGGTTCATGATTCTTAAGTTGGGTTAAATACAAGAGTTTTAATCCATAGGCATAAGGTCCGACTAGCAACCAGGGAAAAGATAAACCATGTATACCGATAGTTAGTTTCTTTACATGTTCTTTGTAGCCTCAGCATGCTCCTTACTATAGTTCAGATTCATTTGTATAGATATTTTACTTTTGTTATAAAATAGTTTCCAAAAATACAAAAACTTTTCTTTACACTGTTGTCTTCATTATTATGGTTGTAGTAAAATTAGCACTTGGAAGGTTTCACCCCGTAGTCACTGTCCTTGTGGGTTCGACATTCGATTCTTAAAAAAGAGCCACTATATTACTTGCCTGACCCGTACACTTGCGGGCTCATCAAGTTTTTGGCATTGCCAAGAGACAGGCAATTGGTGAAAATTTTCTCTTAAGTGTTAGTTAACGAATTCTATATAAGCATTGACAACGTGTTTTTAATTTATTTTATTTTTAAAGACAATTTAATTTTTTTTGGTTGTTTGTAAATACCCTCCCTTGACATGACATCTTGGAACACAAATGGTTTAAATGGTGAATATTCATATTTTGACGAACCTTTTCTGAATTTAGTAGGACACCACTTGTGGCAACACGGTAACGTATAACATATGTGGTGGTCAAGATAGTCATTGGAATGGCTGTCCTAATGCGCACTCCCCTTCCACAGAGGCCCCGACTATGATCCTTCTGTTGTTTTTGATTAATACAGGCATGCTGAAAATGAGGATTTGGGACGCCAAGACCGATTAGAAAAGACATCTATCTGAAACAACTCCTTGAGCAATCAGAAGCAATGAAGGAGACGGTGACAACATTGATAAGTCGGGGAAGAGGAGAATGCGAGAGGTTCTAAAAAGGATGAGCTTTAAATTCACGGAGATGATGCGAGTGAAGCTTGTGACAAATTGCAAGTGACAGTTGAGGCAATATTCAAGGAGTTACAAGAGGAAGGCAAAGGGTGAATTTTCAGATGAAGCCCGACATTTAGAACCTCTTGAGTGTCCTCGTGAGGAGCTCATACTTGTAGAAAACTCGTTCATGGGAGAAGAGATAGAGTATACTACATTTGAAAATCTTTTGGAGAGATAGATGTTGATGCGAGGAGAGGTATACAAGTAAGGGAGGTCAGTGCATTACATTTCAGAATCAAGGTGCATTGGACCTCACTCAAGCATTTCTTTACCTTGAGTTTGGTTGGCATAGAAATAGAGTCTTAGAGCTTAGGAGAAATGTCAAGGAGGACAGATCCCATATATTCTGAAATTTGCTGAGCCTAATAGACAGAATGACTTCACTTACGTAAGGGCCAATAAGCGTCAAAGGCGATATCTACTGCTTGGTCCTTACAATTCTTCACCACCACCGGGAGCATAAAGAAAATTAGAGAAGAAATTAGGGTGAGATTCATATCCTCAAGGCGGAGGAAAAAGCGGTAAAACGTAATGCGTCGTGCCGCGACGTAAAATTAGGCGCTGCTTGGGAGGCAACCCAAAGGTACCATTTAATTTCTTGCATTTCTTGATTTTATTTATTTTCATCTTTGTTGTTTTGGTCGAAAGTTAAGCACAGATGGAGGGGAAGTCGGAGTATCCTTGGAGGAGGAAGCTAACAAGCATGGAAGAGAAAAAGTGTGGGATTAGGCACACCTACGTAAAATGGAAGAAATATGCTATTAGCTAGGCTAAAGGCCTCGGGGAGTACTTCTCACGCTTTAAATATTAATTTGATGCTATGAGGACATAGCATGATTTAGGAGTGTGGGGTGAGGGGTAAATTTCAAATTTTTGTGCTTAACAAATTTTTGGTGAATATAATGCTTGTGTGAAGAAAAAAAAAATGGAGAAATTTGAAAAAAATTTGTGAGTCGGCATGAATTCCATGCCGTTGGTTTTTCTTTTCGGTTCTTTTCAATGGGGTCTTTAGACGAAAAATAAAATTTTTATTTTTATTTTTATTTGTCTGAATATAATGTTTTAAGTCGTAGTAGAGACTTTTTCCGACGATGGATGGATGACGACCGTCTTGAGGAAAATTAGTCAATAGGTTTGGTTTTTGAACCGTAGCTAATGGATGCTTGATATTCTAGTTATGTGTTATATGATTGTAAGATACAAGTATATTAGTGTTGAAGCATGCCAGTTTATAACTTTGTTTGAGACACTTAGGCTCTTGAATTTGACTCGATATGATTGAGCTTAATTTTTAAATTCTTGTGATTATCGGAGTAAGAGTCTGCTGATGTCTTGAATTGAGCATGTGAGTGTAAGGTTTTGAGTATTCTCTGCTGTATGGATTGTCTAGAACTTGCCTGGTGTGATTATAAAAAGCGGGGAAATGAAGGATGTAAAATTGTAGGAGATGATTTAGGCATTTCTTTGAATGAACCTAATCTTTATCCCTCGTTTTACCTACCTTGAAATATTAATCCTATTCAGCCCCATTGTTTAGGCATTTCTTTGAATGAACCTAATCTTTATCCCTCGTTTTACCTACCTTGAAATATTAATCCTAGTCAGCCTCATTGAGCCTTAGCCTATTCTTTGATAGTTGCAACATAAGCTTAACCATTTTTATTTCATTTGCCTTGAATTTGATCCAAAGCTCCTAAGCGCTTAAGGAAGAAAAATCTGAAAGAGGAAAGGAGTGAGAAGAATGAAAAGAAAGGAAAAGCTGAAGTTGTAAAAAGTGAGAAAGGTCAAAGGTGCACTGGGGTAAAAATGGTTTATTATTAGTAAGGAGTAAGAAAACAAATGAATGAAAAATTATTTATACAACTCCTTACTAATGAGCTAAAAGTGCCTAAAAGAAA
>JACEIK010005240.1:0-25721 GCA_018107945.1 Datura stramonium
GATTGTTACCTTGGTCCAGTCCCTGTGGGATCGATACTTGGCTTACTTGAGCTATTTTACTACTTGTTCGACCACGTGCACTTGCGTGTAGTCATCCAAACGGACGAACAGTATGAGTTGGACTTTCCATCATAGTTATCTTCAGTTCATCCTGTCTTTCATGTATCACTCTTGAAAAGGTGCTTGGCTGATCCATCTTTACTTGTCCCGGTGGAAAGCGTTGGTGTAGGAGATAGCCTCGGTTATGAGGAAATTCCAGTTGAAATCTTGGATCGTCAGGTTCGGAGGCTAAGGAACAGAGAAGTAGCTTCGGTGAAGGTGTTATGGAAAAATCAGCATGTTGAGGGAGCTACATGGGAGGCTGAAGCAGCTATGATGGCTAAATACCCTAACATGTTCCCTACTGGTTTAGTTTTAGTTGGAGGTATCAGTTTTTCCCTAATTCGGTAATCAGTTTCCATGTTTAATTCTTGTGCACAAGTTTGATTTATGATATTATAGATGTATGTGATGTCTGAATTTAGTTCAGCTATGTAGTTCTTTTCAGAGGTAGTCATTCCGCCAGTTTTTGGGTAAAATGATCAGTATTTGATTATGATAATTGCATGTTTCTGGCTTCTGCTTGTTTCTAACATTCGAGGATGAATGTTCCCAAAGGGGAATTGTAATACCCTGGAAGTGCCTAAGAATAAGACACGGGATTTAAATCTGAAATCTGTAGAAACTGGGGAAAAATAGCACAGGACGAGTGAAGTAACGACTCGTGGTTCCAAACCACGAACCGTTGTTAGGAGTCATGGGTTCAGGTGTTCAGGTGGTAGTGGAAGTAACAATTGATGTAACAACTCGTTGTAAGAAACAACAAGTCGTTGTTTGTAGTCGTGGTAAGAGATAGGCTTAGCATTTGGGGAATATGACGTGTCATCCAATGACCCGTCGTGGCATGCAACGATCCATTGTCTTTAGTCGTGGTAAGGGATCCTAAATCTCTAGTGGATTTGACGAGGATATACCACGATCTTTTGGAGCCAACAATGAGTTGTGGTGAGACTCGTCGTGGGGAAGTTCAGAAGATTTAGGAAGGCAATCAATGATCGATTAGATGACCCATTAGACCTAAGGACGAGTCGTCCTGTCTATTCGTGGTCTGATTCCAAGAGAAGGCTTGGGCAGTGCATAGCATGGGTAGATACCACGAGTCGTGGTATCCTCCAACAACCAATTGGGTCGTCTATTGTTTGGTCCAGTGAGCAATTTTTCTGCGATTTTAGTAAGGGTATTTTCGTCATTCCTAAGTTCTAAGGGCCAATACTACGTCGTTTAAGGCTCGTTTTATATGATTTTAATGGGGGAAAACCTATTCTAAGCTATTTCATTCCATGCATGCAAACTTGAGAGTTTGAAGAGAGGATTTAGAGCAAGTTTTGAAGGTTTCCATTTTAATCTCTTCTTGGGAAATTAGAAAAGTGGTAAAATCATCCCTCCCAGGTATGTAGCGTTATGAGTGGGTGTTTACTTCCTCACCCATGCCAAAATCTCTAGCTAAGTATGAGAAATTTAAATGATCGAGTTATGGGGTTTTTACACAATTGCATAATTCTTCAATTTCTATACATGGGTATGATTATATTATGTTTCTATGGATGAATTGTAAAGCTTGGAATGATTTTAAATTATTTGCAATCCAAATTATGTTTTGATAAATTATGAAATTAAATGCCCATAGATGAGAAGTTCAAGAAAGTAGAGAATGATGATGAATGTATGATGATGATTAGATTTGATGATGAAAAGCATGTTTCTAAAGCTACCATGATTATGATATTGTTTTCAAAATGAATTGAGTAGATCCAAGTATGATAAATCTTTGGGCAATGGCCACATGTTGATTTAAAATGATGATTTTCCTGAAATAAGCTTACCACATTGTTTGGAGCGAAGTCTCCTAAATTTCATATTATTTGCTTGTGGTATGTTGAGTTAAATTCTCCTATGTATAACTTACTTCCTTATTTGGAGTAGATGCTCCCACTTATATTAAAGCTTGTGGTTTGTTTCAAATTAAAGCTTCTCATATGCATAAGTACATAATTGAGATGTATGTCATTATTGAGCTTTGTCAAAGGACAATGCTGAGCTTCATTTTCATATGATGTCGAGTCTATGCATGATTTCATTATTGAGCTTTGTCAATGCATAATGTTGAGCTTCCTTTCCTACGATGTTTAGTTATACATGATTGGATCTTGAGCTTCGTCAATAGACGATGTTTAGCTTCGTTATACACGATGTAGAGCATTCAATGTTTTTGGGAGAAGAGTCTAGCACCGAGTAGGCTAAGGGTCGATCACCCTATGCCCCAGAAGTACGCCTCAACGTAGGATGATATTATTATATTATTGGGACCTCCCTTGTGAGCTATCCCCGTCCCTCTTAGCCCTTAAGCTTGATATCGATATCATGGTATCGTCCATAGCCCTAGCAAGGTTATGGATGGCTCTACCCACTTGAGTGTGATAGTTGGGACCACGTAAGCTCTATAGTGGTATGTCAGTTAAGTGACGAGTCTCCCACTTTCTATAATATTCAGATTTGCATATTCATTCCTCATGGTGAACACTCTTCACACACATGTTCTAAAAGCAAGGTTTGACTCATTGTTAAGCTTTTATCATGAATGTTAGGTTTCAGCTTTGAGTCATTCGAGTTAGTCATGATGTTATAAAGCTATGCATTGTCATGTCATGATAAGATTTCGATTTCAGAATGAATGCATGTAGCTCTTCTTCTCAAACTTGAAAGCTTATGATATGTTATGAAATGTTTTAAATGATTTATTTTACTTAAGCGGTTTTACTTAACTTGCATACTTTGTACATTTCATGTATTGACGGCATACTTTCTATGCTATATCGTTTCATGATACAGGACCCAGCTCCTAGGCTCAGCCCTGTTCGTAGTCAGTTGTTAGAGTTAGCTCCAACTTGGTTGGTGAATCTGCATCCTTCGAGGGATAGACTTTTAGGTCCCTTATGTATTTTCAGTTTCAGCATTGTTGCGTTAGTTGGGGTCTTGTACAATCAACTCGTCCAGATTATAGGCTTTTCATACTTATGTATGTATCCAGCTTTGGATGATGTATTCTGATGTTATGTTGAATTAGACTTCCGCTGAGTTCTATTGATGTTTTCTTCAGTGTATCGAATGAGTTAGATGTATGCTTATGCCATGGGTCGACTTGGGGTCTTCTGGGGTCCCTTTTCCCATGTCTACGATCCGGTCCTCCATTCGGGTCGTGACACATCCCCTGTAAGAGAGAAGAGAAACAACCTCAGTCTAATCAACTCTTGGATGATATTGGTAATGTTGAACATTTGGAAAATCTTGATGAAATTTCAGGGATGCCGATTAGCATCCTCACTAGTGTAATGCCCCAAAATACCCCTAAGATAAGATTCAAGGCTTTCAGCAGAACCAGCAAGAGAATGACACTGATCCATACCATGAGCATTAGGTTAGTTCTTCCTATAAACTAACGAGCCATTGGTTGTGCCCTTGGTACAGAACTTCTGAAAAATATTGAAAACTGCCTAGAACCGATGAGGAAATTATATGACCCATTGTTTTAGTATATCGGTCATTGTTTCTAGTCATTGGAGAAGGTTTAAAGAGTGATTTAGTAGAGAATTAGGAACCCACGAAGGACGCAATGGTCCATTGTTTGGACCAATGACCTGTTGGTTTGGTCGTTGGTTCTGCCAATTTCAAATTCAATATCAGTAGTTCCAGGGTGTTTTTGCAAAACCCTATGCTTTTAACTCCTAACTTACATCATTTTAGGCTTTCTAGATGTTTGATTAAACGGTTTAACTATGAATAAACCCTCACTCTCTTCAAAACACCGTAAGTTAGGATTTCTCTCTCAAGGCAAGACTAGGGTTCATCATCTCCATCTTCCCAATCTCTCTTGGATATTCAAGACAAGCTACGGAATTATCTAACCCGGGTATGAAGGTTCATGAATGGGGGATTCCTTCCATCCTCATGCCTAATTTCACATCTATCTAATGAATTCAAGTCTCCAAGCATTATCTTATGAATTCTATAGTTAGACCCAATTATCATGAAATCTCTTAGGATCTCCTACGAATACAAGACTCTTATAATTATATCCATGATTTAGATTATGAATGCATTTTTTCTCTAGAATCTCTCATGATTATATGATTTTGAAGATATGATGATTTTACTCAAGTATGTATAATTTCATGAATCTCAAGTTTACATATCATAGTCGACTCAACCACATTATTTTCATGGCTATTTTACGAGTGTCATGTATGATTATGATATTCATGTTTTCAACTAGCCCATGCAAAACAAAGTATGTTTCATGACTATGACTATAAGCAAGGTGCATGTCTTGGGAGTAATATATTGCACAGAGTAAGATGGGATTCAAAGCACCTAGGTCTCAGAACTACGTAACATCATAGGTATTTATTCATGTTTAGGGCCTCACTAGAGAGTGTTTCCCCATCCCGATGGGGCTCACGAGTGATATCACGCCTTCATCGTTCTTTGCCCTGGCAAGGCTTAGGATGGCTCTACCCACTTGAGCGAGATTGTTGGGGCATCATGTGATCATCCATGATAGTGTCGGTTATGATGAAGTCTCCTACTGTTCCTCATGTTTTAAGTTATTCGCATAAAGGATTTATGATATCAGGTTTTATAGTATCATTGACCCATTTATCAGATTGTGAGCTTTAACTTATGTTTTCAAACATGTTAAATCATATAATTTTACTTTCAAACCCTTGGGTCATTACACTTCAGCTTATGATGAATAAATCATGTTTATGACTATCTAATTGTCATGATTTTAGCATGTTGTCCTTACTTTCATGTCTTAACTTGCTTTATACTCATGATTTCAAACAATCCCCTTTTTAGCACGTTTTACTTACCTTACACATACTCACTATATTCAATGTACTGACTACATACTTCTATGTTGTATTGTCTTATGATATAGGTTCAGCTAATTAGCCTCAGCCTTGACGTTATCTTCGCTCCCGCTTTAGTCAAATTCCAATTTTGGTGAGTCCTCATGATCCGAGGAAATCAGTTTTGTCATATGTTTCTTTGTTTATATCTTTCAGTTTTTAGATTTTGGTAGAGCTAGTTGGAGGTGTTTTCCCATTAGCTCATCGTATGATTAGAGGATTTTCAAACATTTATGTATTAGATGGTTCAGTGTTGTTGACTTGTTTTCTACATTTATGCTTTATGATATTCAGTCTTCTGCTTATGTTATGTCTGATCGCGGGCAAAAATAGCATGTCCAAGCGTTACTTTATAACTTAAATTAGTCTTGTTTATCTAAGTTATTTTATACATTTTCATGTAATTTTATATAAATGTGAATATATGTGCTAACCAACATGATTAGATACATTTTCATGTAATTTTATATAAATGTGAATATATGTGCTAACCAACATGATTAGTCCTTGTTTTGTAGTTTCCAATGAGATTTTTAGAACTAAATCGAAGTTGGTGAAGGGAAAGAATGGAGTCGGAAGAACTAAGCAAAGTCGGGCAAGGAGAAGGCCATGGCCGGGCCGCCAGTGCAAGATGCCACGCCGTGGCGTGTGCCGCGCCCAAGACTGTCACGCTAATGCTAAGCATGCGCGTTAGATGTAACAAGGTGCACAAGACGGGCCGCGGCTAAGCGCTCGTGCCACGATGCCACCGGCGCGAAAGGAGTTTCCATCGCGTCGCCTGTGGCAACAGTGGACACGTCGGCCAATGCGGCAAGGGCTGCCTAGGGTCGATTTTTTGGCATTTGAGCTCGCTGCTTAGCCGTGTCACGCAGGCAAAGGTTCGCCGTCGCACTCGTGGACACATTGCTTGTTATTTCGGGAAAAATTCCTACTAATATAAATAGCACACTTAGGTTTATTTTGACATATTCTGACTTGGTGGAGCAAGAACGTGTTTAGCAAGTGTGTTGAGGGGACGAAATTCTGGGGTTTTTCTCTATCCCTTTTTCCTTTCTTTCAATTGTTTGTATGATTTACACTCATTTAACGATGTTTAATCCACAAATGAGTGGCTAATTTCACTTTGCCGAGGTTAGGAACACTGTATTGAAATGTACTGCTGATCATCTCGTTTTTTCATCTTTTCTTCCATGGTTGTTCTATTAATTTTTGTTCTTACCGCATTAATGTTTGGACAATATTAAGATATCTAAAATCCTATTTCTCAATTATATAATCTAAACCTGGAAAGTTGTGAATTAATAGGATAAGATCTTTTCTTAGTTTGGGAAAATTGAGAATTGATTTACCTTCAGGATAGAAATATACCCGAAAGTCAGACAGTCAAGTGTGGAATCGTTTGTATGGCTAGAACATGAATTCTTCTATAGCGAAAATGTAGGTGGAAGTGTCTATGATTCTTAAGTTGGGTTAAATACTTAATCCATAGGCATAAGTTCCGACTAGCAACCTGGGAGAAAAGATAAACCAATTTGTATCTATAATTAATTTCTTTACATGTTTGTTTTAGCCTCAAAGATGCTCACATTCATAGTTCGACTCACTTGTATATTTATTTTAGCCTCAGTATAAAATTAGATAACAAAATATAAAAACTTTTCTTTGGCATTGTTTTCTACATTTAGAGTAAAAGAATGACACTTGAGTAAATTTTGCCCCGTAGTCCACCCTCGTGGGATCGATACTTGGCTTACTTGAGCCACTTACTACTTGTTCGACCACGTGCACTTGCGTGTAATCATCCGCATGCACGAACAGTTTTTTGGCGCCGTTGCGGACTCGGCAATTAGCGAATTTTTTTTCTTAAAGTGTTAGTTTGCTTTTCTTATATTAGTGTCACAACGGGTCTTGATTTTCAATCTTTTGATTTTTTCTGATACCCTTCTTGACATGACATCGTGGAACACAAATGGTTTAAATGGTGAATACTATATTTTGACTTAACCTTTTCGAATTTGAGGACACCACTTGTGGCAACATTGTAACAAATGCAACATATGTGGTGGTCAAGATGGCCATTGGGATACTTCCGGCCCGAATGCATACTCCCCTCCCCGAGCCTCTACTATGACCCTTCAAGGTTTTTGGATGAATATAGGCATGTTGAAAATGAGGGACTTGGGACGCTCAAGTCGAGTAGAAGACACATGTTTAAACAACTCCTTGAGTAATCAGAGGCAATGAAGGAGGCAATGGCAACATTGATAAGCCAGAAGAGGAGAATGCGTAGGCTCTAAAAAGGATGAGCGTTAAATCACTTCCGGGAGACGGTTGGGCCGAGGCTGAAGCTTGTGATAAATCGTGTGTAACAGCTGTAGGCGATATTCAAGAGGAATTACAAGAGGAAAACAAGGGTGAATTTGCACATGAAGCCCGACATTTAGAACCTCTTGAGTGTCCTCGTGATGAGCTCATACTTGTAGAAAATTGTCAGGGAGAAGAGATAGAGTATACCCCATTTTGACACTCACTCGGAGAGATAGATGCTGATGCGGAGAAGAGGTATACAAGTAAGGAGGTCAATTACAAGGTAGCTGTAATCAAGGTGCATTGGACCCCACTCGAAGTATTTTTCTACCTTGAGTTTGGTTGGACGATAGAAATAGAGTCTTCCAAGCTATAGAGAAGGCTCAGAGGAGGACCAAGCCCCATACATTCTGAAATTTGTTGATTTCAATGTACAAAATGATCACTACTTAAGGACCAATAAACGCCAAAGGCGACATCTACCGTTGGTCCCGACACTTTTTCACCACCACCCCTAGACATATAAGGAAATTAGAGAAGAAATTAGGGTGAGATTCATATCCTCAAGGTGAGGAAAAAAGTGGTGAAATGTAATACGTCGTGCCGCGACGTAAAATTAGGAGCGCTTGGGAGGCAAACTCCAAGGGCACCATGGGTACCATTTAATTTCTTGCATTAGAGTTGATTTTATTTTATTTTTTTATCTTTGTTGTTTTGGTGGTTAAGCACAAATGGAGGGAAGTCTGAAAATTCGTGGAAGGAGGAAGCTAACAAGCGTGGAAGAGATAAAACCGTGGGGTCGAACACCCACTTGTGCAACTTTGAACGAAAGCATGCTGTTGGCTAGGCCTAAAGGTCTTCAGGGAGTTTTTCACCCTCTTTAAATGTTAATTTGATGCTATGAGGACATAGCATGATTCAAGTGTAGGGTGAGGAAAATTTCAAGGGAAATTTCAAGGGAAATTCAAGGGAAATTCACAAAATTTTTGTGGTTAACAAATTGTTGGTGAATGTAATGCTTGTGTGAAAATTGGAGAAATTTAAAAAATTTTGTGAGTCAAGCATGAATTCATCACCTGCTATTTTCTTTTCGGTTCTTTCCGAATGGGGGTCTTTGAACCGAAGAATAAAATTTTTATTTTTAGTTGTCTCGTATATAATGTTTTAGTCACAATTAGGGACTCGTTTTCCGACGATGGACATTTACTCACCGTCTTGAGAAAATTAGTCGACGTATACCTAAGTTTTTGAACCGTAGCTAATGGATGCTTGATGTCCTTGTTATGTGCCGTACATGATTATGAGATGAAAGTATGTTCAAGGTTGGAAGCATGCAAGTGTAAGTAACTTGTTTGAGACACTTAGGCTCTTGAATTTGGACTCAAGATTATTGAAGCTTAATGTTTGAATTCGTGTGATTGGCTGAGCAAGAGTCTCATTAATGTGTCTGAATTGAGCATGTGCCATGAGTGTAAGGTTTTTGAGTATTCTCGTGTTATCAGGAATGCCTGTGAACTTGCCTCGTGTGTTTATAAAACGAAATGAAGGATGTGAATTGTAGGAGAGGATTTAGGCATTTCTTTGAATGAACCTAATTGTTATCCCTCATTTTACCTACCTTGAAAAATTAATCCTAGTTAGCCCCATTGAGCCTTGAGCCTATTCTCTTGATAGTCGAACATAAGCTTAATCATTTATCTTTCATTAGCCTTGAAATTGAGCCAAAGCTCCTAAGCTCTTAAAGAAGAAAAATCTGGAAGAGTAAAGGGAGTGAGAAGAATGTAAAGAAAGGAAAAGTGGAAGCTTGTAAAAGTTGAGAAAGGTCATGCGCACTTGTGAAAATGGTTGATTATTAGTAAGGAGTAAGAAAACAAATGAATGAAAAATTAATATTATTTATAAAACTCTTACTAATAAGCTAAAATTGCCTAAAATAAATGGGGAACAAAAGAGAAAAGAAAACTACCAAGGATAAAAAGGTGAAGTAAGGGAAGGGAAGTTCGCAATGAGGGCGTGATGTATTAAAAGCGCTTAAGGGAGATAGTCACTATTACTGACCATAATAGTACCTACCCATCACTCAGTTACATTACAACCTAAAAAGTCCTACTTGATCTTACATTCGTACATCCTCAAATTAGTGAAGTAAAACACTATACAAGCTTATGGGTCATTACATGATGCATGTGAATTCTTATGAGAGTGAGTGTAATTTAATTCATGTACCCACACACATGTTGTGATGTAAAATTGTTTTGCGTGTGAAATCGGGTAACTCTCTTTCCGTGAGGGCACATGTTTGAGGAAGGATATACTCCATGTGGGATCTCTTAATCGCTGATTTTGCATGAGTTTGCCAAGATTGAGAGTCGATTCTTGAGGTTAAGAAGTCTTAACATAGTTGTATTTCATTTTATTGATCAAATCGGGCATGCTTTATTTTTAGCTTTTCAGCATCGTGAATAATCATCATAGCCGTAACTGAGTTATCTTGCTAAATTAGTTATGTGTGATTATCCATATTCATGAGATGTAAAAGGTTGTTCGAGGACGAACAAGGCTTTAAGTGTGGGGTAGGTGATCATGGCAAAATAGAATGTCCAAGTGCTACTTTATAACTTAAATTAGTCTTGTTTATCTGGGGTTATTTATACATTTTCATGTAATTTTATATAAATGTGAATATATGTGCTAACCAACATGATTAGTCCTTGCTTTTTAGTTTTCAATGATTTGTAGAACCAAATCAGAAGTTGGTGAAGGAAAGGAATGGAGTTGGAAGAACGTGGCTTAAAGTCGGCAAGGAGAAGGCCATGGCAAGGCATCGGCCGCGCCACGCAGCATGCCACGTTGTGCGTGTGCCGCGCCTGGCCCCGCGCTGACGCCAATGTTGCATGCCGGGTAGGGACGCAACAAGCGCACGATCGCTAAGCCGCCGCGTTACGGCATGCCACCGCGCAATAAGGGAGTTTCATCGTATACGCCTGTGTATCGTGGACATGCCGCTAACGCGCAAGGGGCCTAGGGCTCCATTTTTGGGAATTTTCCAGAGAGCTCAAGGCGAGTTAGCCGTGTCACGGAGGCAAAGGCTCGCGTTGCACTGCGTGCCACGTTGCATGTTATTTCGGGAAAATTCCTACTAATATAAGTAGCACACTTAGGTTTATTTTTGACATATTCGACTTGGTGAGCAAGAACGGGGTAGGAGCGCCAAGGGAGGTAATCTAAAATTTTAGGTTTTTCTGTCCCTTTCTCCTCCTTCTTTCAATTGTTTGCATGATTTACACTCATTTAATGATGTTTAATCCACAAATGAGTGGCTAATTTCACTTTTGCTGAGGTTAGGAACCGTTGTATTGAAATGTAATTGTTGACTATCCGGTTTTTTCCATCTTTCTTCCATGGTTGTTCTATTAATTTTTGTTCTTACCGCATTAATATTTGGTCAATGTTAATGTATATCTGAAAAGTCCGGTTTCACTCGAGAGAGCACGAAACTGGAAAGTTGTGAATTAATAGGATATGATCTTTACTTAGTTTGGGAAAATTGAGAATTGATTTTACCTTCAGGCTAGAAATATACCTCAGTTAGCTTGCGTGGAATCGCTTGTATGGCTAGAACATGAATTTCTTCTTATCACGTAAATGTGGTGGGAAGGTTCATGATTCTAAGTTGGGTTAAATGAGAGTTTTAACTATAGGCATAAGTTCCGACTAGCAACCTGGGTGAGAAAGATAAAACCAATTTGTATCTATAATTAATTTCTTTTACATGTCTGCTTTAGCCTCGCATGCTCACATTCATAGTTCCACCACTTGTATATTTATTTTAGCCGTAGTACAAAATTAGATAACAAAAATATAAAAACTTTTCTTTAAGCATTGTTGTCTACATTTTTAGAGTTACAGTAAATTGACACTTGAGTAAATTTTGCCCCGTAGTCCAGTCCCTGTGGGATCGATACTTGGCTTACTTGAGCCACTTACTACTTGTTCGACCACGTGCCCTTGCGTGTAGTCATCCAGACAGACGAACAATGTTCAGTATTCCTCTTTGCTTATTTTATACTCAAGAATATGCTATGTATGTACCATGGGTTAACTTGGAGGCATTTGTGATTCTTGGTCCCGTGTCAAGGCCAGAGGCCCATGCTCAAGTCATGACAAACTTGCTATTAGAGAATCAGGTTTAGGTGTGTCCTAGGGTGTCTGAGAGCTGCGTTAAGTAGAGTCTTTTTCATGGATGTGGAGCTCGCCAAACATATGAGGACGAGGCTACTAGAAATTTTAGGAAACTTTCCTTCTTTCATGATCTATGTCGTGCGATGAAGTTCAACTCACTTTATTCCTCTAACTCATGCTATATGAATTTGTAGAAATATGCCTCCCCATCCAAGTCAATGGGAAAAGGAATGACAACGAAAATGTCCATGGAACGACAATAGAGATGGGCATCAGCCAGCCCCACCATCTCTAGCTCATCCTTTGCATGAGTAGGTGACTCATGCTCAGTTCGGTGCTGCTTTCCAGATGTTGGCATAGGCTATGATAGCCCAGGTCAACCAGCAGGCAGTGGCTCATATGCACATGAATGGGAGTGCGGTTGCGGCGAGGGTGTGAGACATCACTAGGATGAACCTTCCATAATTTCATGTTTCTAAGATTGATGAGGATCCATAGGAGTTCATAGAGGAGATCTAAAAGATTACCAAAAATATGGGTGTTTTAGGAGAGGAGAGTGCAGATTTGGCCTCCTAACAGCTGAAGGGATAGCTAATATCTAGTTTCGATAGTGGATGGAGGGATGTGGAGTAGGTGTAACTCCTATAGGTTGGGATGAGTTTTCAACCTTCTTGGATAGGTTCTTTCATCGAGACTTGAGGGAAGCAAAGGCAACAGAGTTTTTCAACTTGAAACAGAATGACATGACTGTTAAGGAGTAAGCCTGAAATTCACCCAGCTGTCTAAGTAAGCTCTGTAGAAAGTTACGGAGCTGACGGTTCCCATGAGCAATTTCGCGAATGGGGTCTCAGATTCGCTGATTAAGAAGTGTAGGACCACTATGCTCATCAGTGACATGGAGATCTCCCGAGTGATGATTTATGCCCAGCAGATATAGAAGGAGAAAATGAACAAGAAGGAGAGAGAGCCATGAGGGCCAGGAGAGGGAGCTTTGGGTATTCTCAATAAAGGTTCAGTAGTGGACGTCACCTGTATTCCTATCAGAGGTCATTAACTCTAGCTCCATCATCGTCCAGTGTTCCATCTAGGCCCTGCGGTGAAAAGAGAGGTAGACCATCCGGCTCTAGGGTCAGAGGAGCATGACCGGGGAGCAAACCTTCCCAATATATAGGAAGTGTGGTAAGAGCCACCTAGGAGAGTGATTGATTGGCTCATATGATTGTTAGGGGTGTGGGAATCCCATAATAGACTTTGGGATTTCCCTTCAGCTAAACAGGGTGATGGTATAGGCCATGACCCAGCCACCACTTCAGCAGCTCCAATAGGTCGCCCATCTCAATAGGCGCATCTTCTAGTGCAGGTGGCAAGCAGTTCCAGAATAGATTCTATGCACTATTATCTTACCAGGAGTAGGAAAGATCGCTAGATGTGGTAATAGGTATGTTATGAGTCTTCCATCTTAATGTTTATTCTTTGCTTGAACCAGAAGCCACCTTATATTTTCTGACTCCCTATGTTGCCATCAATTTCGGTGTCAGCCTTGAAATCCTCTCACAAAACCTCCTTAGTCTCTACTCTTGTCTGATAATCAGTTATAGCTCGATGGGTATACATAAATTGCCCTATCATAGTTCTTTAGAAAGTCACCTCAGCTGACTTAGTGGAGTTAGACATGATAGATTTTGATGTTATCTTTTGCATGGATTGGTTGTATGCTTTTGATGCTTCAGTTAATTATAGAACCCCGTCGGCAGAGTTTTGATTCCCGAGTGAGCCAGTCCTAGAGTGGAAAGGTAGTTCAGTAGTGCCAATAGGTTGCTTTGTCTCCTACCTTAAGGCAAGGAAGATGATCTCTAAGGGCTATGTATACCATCTAGTTTGGATTAAGGTCTACGTCCGACACCCCGACTCTCCAATCCATTCCCTTTGTATGCTAGTACCGAGAGGTTTTTCCAGACGATCTACCAAGAGTCCTTCCCAACTAGGAGATTGACTTTGGTATTGACCTTCTCCCTGATACATATCCCATATCCATTCCTCCTTATAGAATGGCTCCAACAAAGCTTAAGGAGTTGAATGAGCAACTAAAAGATCTCCTATGTAAAGATTTCATCAGGCATAGTAAGTCCTCGTGGGGTGCTCCAGTTCTCTTCATTCAGAAGAAGATGTTTTTCTCAGGATATACATTGACTATCGTCACTTGAATAAGGTCACAATCAAGATTAAGTGTCCCCTACCCAAGATTGATGACTTGTTTGACCAACACCAGGGTGCAAAGTACTTCTCAAAGATTGACCTCAAGTCTAGCTATCACCATCTCAGGGTTAGGAGAGTGACATTCTGAAAATAGTCTTCAGGACTCTATATGGTCACTATGAGTTTATAGTTATGTCTTCTGGACTAACGAATGCTCCTGCAACTTTCATGGATTCATATTTCATGGATTTTATGAATAGGGTGTTCAAGCAGTATCTAGATATGTCCATCATTGTATTCATAGATGATATCCTAATATACTCTCAGAATGAGGAGAAACATGCTACTCATTTAAGGATTGTGTTGCAGACTCTTAAGAATCGTCTGTTGTTTGTTAAATTCAGCAAGTGTGAGTTTTGGTTGAACTAAGTTGCATTTTTGCATCATGGGGTATCTAGTGATGGTGTGCAGTTAACTTAGAAGATTAAGGCGGTGAAAACTGGCCTAGATTTATTAGCCCTACTGACATTAGGAGCTTTTTGGGCGTAGCTTGCTACTATAAGAGGTTTGTAGAGGGATTTTCATCCATTGCAGCACCTTTGACTATGTTGACCCAGAAAAAGGTCAAATTTCAGTGGTCTGATGCTTGTGAGAAGAGTTTTTAATAGTCAAAGGTTCGACTCACTTCAACTCTAGTTATGAACCTATCGGAGGGTACGAATGATTTTGTTGTATATTATGATGCTTGTCGGATTGATCTTTGGTGTGTGTTGCTACATCATGGAAAGGTCATTACTTATGCCTTGAGACAGCTCAAGACGCATGAGAAGAATTATATGATGCATGACCTAGAGTTTGTAGTGATGGTGTTTGCCTTGAAGATTTGGAGGCACTATTTGTATGGGGTGTATTTGGATGTGTTCATAGACCACAAGAGCTTTCAGTATGTGTTTACTAGGAAAGTTCTAAATTTGCAGCAAAGGAGATGGCTTAAGCTTCTCGAGAATTACGACAGAGTGTGTTGTACTATCCGGGAAAGGCCAATATAGTAGTGGATACTCTTAGTACGTTGTACATGGAAAGTGTGTCCCATGTCGAGGATGATAGGAAAGAATTGGTGAAGGATGTCCATAGGCTTGCTCGTTTAGGGGTTCGCCTTACCGATTCAGCAAATAGTGGTGTTATTGTCCAGAATAGGTTGAAATTTTCATTGGTGATGGAGGTTAAGTAAAGGTAAGATGAGGATCCTACTTTGATGAAGTTGAAGGAAGCTGTCCGGAGTCAGAAAGTGGAGGTTTTCTCCTAAGGGGGAGATGGGGCACTTTGATACCAGGGTCGATTGTATGTTCTAGATGTGGATGACTTGAAAAAGATGATGTTGAGAGAGAATCATAGCTCTCGATATTCTACCCGCCCAGGTTCCACCAAGATGTACCGTGATCTATGGGTAGTCTTTTGGTTGAATGGCATGAAGAATTATATAGTAGCATTCGTGGCTAAGTGTTCAAATTGTCAATAGGTGAAGGTTGAGCATTAGAGACCTTGAGGTATGCTATAGGATATCAGTATTCCTACTTGGAATTGGGAAGAGATAAATATGGACTTCATCACAGGGTTGCCTCATACGCGCCGACCACATGATTCTATATGGGTGATAGTGGACCGAATGACCATGTTAGAACATTTCTTGCAGGTAAAAACTACATATTCAGTCGAGGACTATTCAAGAATTTGCATTTCGGAGTTAGTTTGGTTGCATGGAGTTCCATTGTCTATTATCTCAGATAGGAGTACTCGGTTCACCCCTCAGTTGTGGAGATCATTTCAAAAGGGTCTTGGTACTCAGGTGAAGCTTAGCACAACTTTGCACCCATAGACAGATGGTCATGCCGAGTGGACCATTCAGACTCTTGAGGACATATTAAGAGCTTATGTGATTTATTTCAAAGGTAGTTGGGATGATCACTTGCCTTTCATCAAGTTTTCCTACAACAACAGCTACCACTCCAGCATTCAGATGGCTTCATTTGAGGATCTTTATGGACAGAAATGTAATAGCCTATTTGATGGTTTGAGGCAGGAAAGGATGCATTGACAGGGCCAAATTCAGTTAATGAGGCTTTGGAGAAAGTTTAGCTTATTAGAGAAAGGCTGAAAATAGCTCAGAGGCGTCAGAAATCATATGCGGATGTTAGGAGGAAAAAGCTTGAGTTTGAGGTCAGTGATTGGGTGTTTCTAAAGGTGTCTCTTATAAAGGTAGTTATGAGGTTCAGTAAGAAAGGAAAGCTTAGTCCCCAATATGTTGGTCCTTATAGGATTATGAGGCGAGTTGGCAAAGTGTCTTATGAGTTGGAGTTGCCAGCAGAGTTAGCATCGATGCATCCAATTTTCCATGTGTCCTTGCTGAAGAAGTGTATTGGTGATTCAGCTCTACTTCTTTCGATCTAGAGCATCGGTGTGACAGATATCCTTACCTCTGAGGAAGTTCCACTTAAGATACTTAATCTTCAGGTTCGCACGTTGAGGAACAACAATGTAGCTTCAGTGAAGGTTTTGTAGAGAACTCAGCTAGTTGAGGGAGCTATGTGGAAGCCGAAGCAGATATGATGGCTAGATACCCGCTTCTATTTCCTTCCAGCTTAGTTCTAGGATAAGGTACCAGTTTTCTCCTCAGTACTCTATTCAATTTCATGCCTTGTTCATCTCCCAGTTTCTTTCATGTCATAGCAGGCATGTATGTTTAATGAATTCAGTTCAGTCATATATCTCAATATGGAGTCAATCACTCCGTCAGTTTTCAGTCTATAGCTTTTAGTTTTGGGATTTCAGTTCCTTCCCAATCCTTTCAGTCTACTTAATCTATATTCGAGGATGAATGTTCGCAAGGGGGAGATAATGTGTCACGAACCGAGTGTTGATCTAGGACTAAGACACGGTACCTAAATCCACGAAGGGCTCCAAGATAACCCATCGTAAATACATAATATGAAAGAGGGCATATCTAAAGCGGAAAGTAAGGCATAGACATAGTACTAGCGGAAGTCTAGAACATATCACATAGCGTAATCGGAGAGAAAAATTCTACGATGTTGAATCATCTAACATACTATTTTAAAAGCCTCTAATCATAAGATGAGTTGATGGGACAACACCCCCAATTATCTTGATAAGTCTGAAACATAAAAGACATAAACAACATTAGAAAAAGATGACGTCCTCGATTGATGAGGACTAACCAAGGCTAAGACTGGACTGAATAGGGGCGGGAGCAGTACTAACGTCAGGGTTGAGTCTTGTTACTCAAACCTATATCATGAGATGATATAGAATAGAAGTATGCGGTCATTACATTGAACGTACTAATTATGTAGAGAAAGTAAAACATGCAACTAAGCAATAGTTTGAAATCATGAGTATAAAACAAGATAGAACATTAGAGTAAGGGCAACATGCTAAAAACCATATTCTTGAAGTAATCATGAGCATGAGATATTCATCATAAGCTGAAACATAATGACCCAAGATTTGACAATAGAAATCGTATCATGTTCCATACTTGAAATCATGACTGAAACTCATAAACTGTTCATTAGCTCAAACATGCCATAAAACGTAGTATTGTAAGTCATGAACATGAGTAACATAAAATAAGAGGAATAATGGGGCGCTTCATCATAACCGAAACCATCATGATAAAGCTTACATGTCACCCCAACTATCTCACTCAAGTAGGCAGAGTTGTCCTAGGCCTTACTAGTGCAAAGAACGATTAAGGTGTGATATCACTGGTGTACCCTCGGGCGAGGGGAAATTCTCTCTTTGGAGGCCCCAAATATGAGTATATACCTACAGTGGCATGTAGTTGTGAGACCTGGGTCCTCAGAATCACTGGTCTACTTTGTTCTAGACACTACTCCCAAATATATGCATATCGCACATAATCGTCTTCTCAAAATATCGCTCAAATCTCTTTCTTGGGAGTCTTGACTCCAAAACATCTCTTAAAACTTATCTTGTAAGCCTTGGGTAAAAATCATGGTGAAATGTACTTGACTTTTACATGGGCTTGCCTAAATCATGCTTACTTTGGGCAAAAATCATCATAACATGAGATTCTAAAATTGATGAGAGAATCTAGTAGAAAGTATGCATTCATAATCATAAAATATTGATTGAATCATAAGAGACATAGAATCATAAGATAATCATAGAATTTCATTCAATTTGAATCTAACCCTAGAAGTTCATGAAATAATGCTTGAAACTTTAAATTTGTGGATTCATGAGAGATTTGATAAGGAACACATAATTATAATAATAAAGACATGAATAGAATCTTAAGGGAACTAATTTCACGGAGGAACATGAAGGAATTCACCTGTAATGAACTTATCACAAATTATTCGAAAATTAGGGCATGGAAGGTGGGTATCATGAATTCAACTTGAAAGGGGAATGAGGGTGAATGAAACCCCTCATTAAAAGCCCTAAATACCTGGGTAAATTGATCCCTTGACTTGCCTTGAAAACCCAAGAGAAACTGAGATGAAGAGGATGAGGAACCCTAGCTTGACTTGAGAGAGGACCTTCAATATGTGGTTGTTTTAAAAGAATGATGACTTAGGCTAAATTAAACCCCTTAATACATCCTTTAAGAAGTCCAAAATGATGCCATTTACGGTTTAGAAGCTTAGGAAGTTAAGAAAGTACCTCCGAAGATCGCACTTAAAAACTGTCGCATCTAGTGCTACGACTCGTACTACGACTTGTAGGACCTTATCATGACTCGTACTGTGTCTCATGGTCACAGGTCCTGCCTCTGATCATTCTCTGAATCTTGGTATCATGGGTCCCTACCACAGTCCATACCTCCTTACCACAGGTCGTACCTAGACTAATGGTTCCTTTTATCATCTTAGAACACTGCTCCAAATCTCTTTCTACGACCCCTTGGTACGACTCATACCATTTTGGTACGTATCATACGTCCCTGACATAGCATCAATCAATCATATCTAGTTACCATGCTATGGACAATAGTATGACTCGTACCACAAAGCAATGATTCATACTGAGGTTCGTACTAAGGCATATTATAGACTTTTCTACTGGTCAAAATCAAAATATCGAGTCTAGTCTTAGGAAACTTTAGGGTGTTACATTATCTCCCCCTTAGAAACATTTGTCCTAGAATGGAGACTAAATAAGCTGAAAAGATAGGGAAGAGCTACAATCCCAGAACTAAAAGCTATAGATTGAAAAATTGACTCTGGACTTAGATACATGACTGAACTGAATTCATGAAACATGCATGCATGATATGACATAAAAGGAGCTTAGGGACAAGAACAAGACATGAAACTGAATAGGGTATTAAGGAGGAAACCGGTACATCGTGCTGGAACTAAGACAGAAGGAAAAAGATGCGGGTATCTATCCATGATATCTGCTTTTGGGTTCCCGCGTGGCTCCTTCAACGAACTGATTTCTCCACAAAACCTTCACGGAAGCTACCTCCTTGTTCATAAACTTTCAAACATGATGATCAAGAATCTCATCCAGAACCTCCTCATAGGTAAGGCCATCCTTCACCCAAATTCTCTCTACTAGAACAACTAGAGCTGGATAACTAATGCACTTTTCCAACAAAGATACATGGATAACTGGATGCATTGAAGCTAATTTTGCTGGTAGCTCCAACTTATATGCCAACTTGCCAACTCGCCTAAGAATCCTATAAGTACCAACATATCGAGGACTAAGATTCCCTTTCTTACCGAACCTCATAGATCCCTTCACGGGAGACACCTTCAAAAACACATAGTCATCGAGTTCAAACTCAAGCTCTCTCCTCCTACCATCTGCGTAAGATTTTTGATGACTCTGAGCTATTTTTAGCAATTCCCTAATAAGCTAAACTTTCTTCCTGGCCTCATGAACTGAATTTGGTCCTATCAACGTAGCCTTACCTACCTCGAGCCATCCATTAGGCAATCTACACCTTTGCCCATGAAGAGCCTCAAATAAAGTCATCTGAATGCTGAGTGATATCTATTATTATAGGCAAACTCGATGAGAGGAAAGTGATCATCCCAACTACCCTTGAAATCAATCACACACCCTCTCAACATGTCCTCTAGAGTCTGAATTCTCTGTTCAGCCTGATCATCTGTCTATGAGTCAAAAGTTGTACTTAGCTTCACTTGAGTACCAAGTCCCTTTTTAAACAATCTCTAGAACTGTGAGGTGAAATGAGTACCCCTATTTGAGATAATGGATAAAGTTACTCCATGCAACCGAAACAACTCCCGAATATACAATCTAGCATAATCCTTGGCTGAATATGTTGTTTCAGCCTATAAGGAGTGAGCTGATTTAGTTAACCTGTCTACAATCACCCATATAGAGTCATACTATCGATGTATATGAGGCAACCCTGTAATAAAGTTCATATTTTTCTCTTCCCACTTCCAAGTAGGAATACTGATGTCTTGAGGCATACCTCTAGGTCTTTGATACTCCACCTTCACATGTTGGCAATTCAAACACAACCACAAATTTTGCTATGTTCTTCTTCATGTAGTTCCACCAATAGACTTCCCATAGGTCACGGTATATCTTGGTGGCACCAGGATGGATAGCGTACCAAGAGCTATGACCCTCGCTCAACATCCATTCTCTCAAGTCATCCACTGCTGGGACACACAATCAACCTTGATATCGAAGAACACCATCTCCCCTTTAGGAGAAAACCTCTACTTTCTGATTCTCGATGGCTTCCTTCAGCTTCACTAGGAGAGGGTCTTCATCTTGCCTTACTTTAAGTTCTGTCACCAATGAAGATTCCGACCCATTTTGAATAATAACACTGTCATCCGTTGAATCTGTAAGGCAAACCTAAACACTCAAGCCTATGGACATCCTTCATCAACTCTTTCCTTTTAGACTCAACAAGCGTCACACTCTCTATGGATAGCCTACTAAGAGCATCTGCAACTGCATTGGCCTTGCTCGGGTGATTAAGGAAAATCATATCATAGTTAGTAACAAGCTCCAACCATCTCCTCTGTCGCAAATTTAGGTCCTTCTGAGTAAAAACATCTGTAGGCTCTTGTGATCTGTGAACAAATCCACATGCACCCCACATAAATAATGTCTCCAAATCTTCAAGGAAAACGCCACCACAGCCAACTCTAGGTCATGCGTCGAGTAATTCTTCTCGTGAGTCTTAGCTGTCTAGAAGCAGAAGCAATGACCATAATATACTGCATTAACGGACAACCAAGACAAACCCTAGAGACATCACAATACACAATGAAGCAATCGGTGCCCTCCGGTAGGCTCAATACTAGGGCTGAAGTGAGTCGACTCTTTAACTCCTAAAAATTCTTTTCACAAGCATCCGACCGCGAAATTTGACTTTTTCAGGATCAAATTAGTCAATGGTGCTGTAATGGATTAAAATCACTCTACGAACCTCTTGTAGTAGCTAGCTAAACCCAACAAACTCCTAATATCCATAGTACTGACAGGTCTGGGCCTATTCTTCACCGCTTCTATCTTTTGAGAGTCTACCTATACACCCTCACTAGACTCCATATGACCATAGAAGGCTACCCAGTTTAGCCAAAACTCACACTTTCTGAATTTAGCAAATAGCTAATGATCCTTGAGAGTCTGCAAAACAATCCTCAAATAAGCAGTACGCGCCTTCTCACTCCGAGAGTATATGATGACTTCATCTTTTAAGACGATCACGAACATGTTCAAATACTGTTTGAACACCCTATTCATCAAATCCATAAAAGCTGCGGGAGCATTCGTTAGCCCTATCACTAACCGAGTATCGACACCGAACCACAATACAGGACCTAGAACTACGAATTACTCTAAGACAACCCATGGCACATGCATATCATGAATAAAAGCATCACTAAACAGAAATAGAAAATGAACATAATATAAGTGAAAGTCTACGTAACATAAAGACACAAGCGTAAACAGGAGTCAACAACGCTAATCTGTCTATACATCGTTGTCTTAAAAACCTTTAAACATATGAAGAGTTGATGGGACGACACCCCCAACTAGCTATGAGTCTAAAACTAAAATCATAAATAAAAGAGGTATAATCAAAACTGACGTCCTCAGATCATGAGGAGTTAACCAAACTGGGATTGAACTGGACTAAAGCGGGAGCAAGCTAACATCGTGGCTGAGTCTGGTTACTTGGACCTATATTATGAGACAATAAAGCATAGAGTATGTGTTCAGTACTTTGAATGTACTGAGTATATAGAGAAAGTAAAACATGCTAGTAAAATGATAGTCTGAAATCATGAACATAAATCAAGATAGAACATGAGAGTAAGGACAACATGCTAAAATCCATATTCTTGAAGTAAGCATAATCCTAAGCTATTCATCATAAGATAAACATAATGACCCAAGATTTAGAAATAGAAATCATATAGCGTGTCATACTTGAATTCATAAGTGAAAACACATAAACTGAACATGGGTCAAATGTACTATAAAACATAATGTCATAAGCCATGAACATGAGCAACTGAAACCATGAGGAATAATGGGAGGCTTCCTGATAACTAATACCATCACAATAGATCTTACACGATGCCCCAACTATCTCGCTCAACTGGGTAGATGATGTGTTGTGGTTTTACAACACTTTAGACGCTTAACGCTTAGAAAATATGCTAATCCTAGGTATGTTTATATTGATATAATGTGTTTTTTTAAGTGTTGTAGGAAAACAAGTTCGGAAAGTGAAATGGGTATAATGATCCTAAAATGGGCTAAGTTTGGAGTGCCAGCAAGGTAAAAGGTGATCATGTCACTAGATGACTCATTCCCTGAACCGTTAGGAGAAGATGAGTTTGAAGTACTAAATTTGGGCTGAAGACTGTGTTGATGACGGATTGACACCATTACTCATCATGTATGGTCAGGAGTCATTAGGTTTATCGTGAGATCTAGAGGCTAAAATAAAATCACAAGTTCTGTGGGCCACAATGAGAGGAGTAACAAGTCGTCACACGACTCCATGACTCGTCAGTAGCATTCATCAAGTTAAGGTTCAGAATTCAAGTTTAAGTAATGAGAGTGGCAAAGGAAGGACCAACGAGTCATTATGAGACTCAACGACTCATCACGAGTAGTTATGTGCAGTCATCCAGAACACTAGAATTTTAGGACTCAGAAGCAACAGAGGACTTCATGACTTGTCTAGTAACTTAATGAGTCATTAGATGAACCATCATCCAGAGGGAAGTTTTTCTGAGCACGAGTTGTTACTACACTTCACAACTCATTAGGACACCTAACGAGTCGTTGTCATTGTCAACCTACATTCCTTGTTAAACTAGGAAAGGATTTGTTTAGTGTCTATAAATATCTTATGTAGGTTTCTTTTTATAAAGGAAGACTTCTTACCATAATTTGATCATTGTTGATCGACATTAGGGTTCAAGAAACAATTTTCATAATTTTGTTGTTGAATTTGGGGATTCAAACAACTTTGGGATTGTTTATTTTAGATTCTTATTAATTAATTCAAGATGTGTGGTTTCTTCCATGAATTATTGTAAGTTTACAATTATGATTTCTTCTATAATTCTTAATAGTTATTCTTTAAGTATGAGTAGATAAATCCATAACTATGGTTGTGGGAACCATGTTGAATTAACTTACATAGGCAAAAATATTTAGTGAATCTTTAATGGGTTTATACATATATGGTTTATACATATATTATTTTTCCCTTCGTTTTTATTTCTTCTTAACGGCCGCAAACGTTGGACTTTTCCTTCTTCTTACTCACCGGATCAAGGGGATAATGAATGGGAAAAGGGATTACAAAGGAGATTTGAGGCTATCAACCCTCATCTAATAGGTTGACCTTGTCCGAGAATAGCCAATCTGATATCAAGGGTAAGGGTTAATCAAGTATACATCAGTATACTGATCAAGTTGGGTGGTGATAATCGTCTAATTAGGGGACCAACCTTTTAGGTGAAGTTAACTTACCGATATTACATGCTAAACACCAGAATAGATCACTAGTGTAAAATTCCTTGTTATTATAAAGTCAAGGGGAACACAATCCTTGTTAATTCACTCATTGAATACTATCAATTTTAATCAAGAATCTACTCATTGCTTTATATTGTTTTACATTATTTCTTGTTACAATTTCCCCCAGGAAATAAGAAAACCAATAGTATTAGCTAAAACGCATTAACTAAGGTCCTCGCCATATTCCTTGTGGGATTCGGTCCCAACCCTTGTTGGGTTCTATATTTGAACATCGACCACTTTATATCTCATTACGAGGTGTAATTTGGGTGACATCAAATTTTGGCTCCGTTGTTGGGGAATACGGCTTAGGCTTTTGTTAATTGTTTTTACTTTGTTGTTGGTCCTTATTTCCTTTTTATATTTTGTTTGTTGTTTTTGTTTCTTTATACGTCTAAGCTTCATGTATGCCCAGTACTTGGAGCCAAGGAAAATCCCTGGTTCCAATTGATCACGAACTTGAGCGAACATTGAGAAATATAAGGAAAAGAGCCAACGCACACGGGCAAAAAGCAGTGGAAGAAACAACAACTCGAATGTATGCTGAGAAACAAGCTCGTGCAAGGGAAACATAGGCAGCTAGTCTTCTTGAAGAGCAATGTCAAGTTGTTGAAGCTGAGAGCGCTAGAAGGAACAGAGTTACAGAACAGCAGCGGCACCGGTACTTTGATGATGATGGTGATGATGATATTTATTAGGCTAGTGCCACTGAAGCTATTGTCCCTCCCCCTTTGTCTGCTGGGGAAAAGTTTGATATTACTAGTGCAATGATCCAATTGCTCAATATGAAGGGGATATTTGATGGTTATGATACTGATAATGCACATACTCACTTGGCTATTTTTTTGGGTATTTTCAAGGCGTACAAATAACTAGGGGTGAGTCAGAATGCAATAAGGCTGAGATTATTTCCCTTTTTCACTAGGGAGTGAGGCAACGGTGTGGTTGGCTGAATTGCCAAATGATTCTATTACTACTTGGAGGGAGCTAAAAAGGGCTTTTCTAGAGAGATTCTTTCCACCTTCCAGAGCGTTGCAGCTGAAAGATGAGTTTACAACTTCAGGCAGTTGAATTCTGAAGCACTCCATGAGACTTGATTGTGGTTTAACAAGAAGCTAAAAAAGGTGCCCCAACCATAGAATCTTAGATGATACACTGTTAGAGATATTCTATAGGTCTCTATATGCTAACACCAAGGCGGTGGCAGATAATGTCTAGGGTGGAACATTCATGTTATACCCCAGGAACCCAAGGATTAGACTCGGGAGTCAAAATGGAGAAATATTGGAAATTTGCACCAGACCACAGGACGACTCGTGAGGTAAGTCGTGGGGAGTGACCATGAGTCGTGAGGTGACTCTTGGTCAGTAGGGATGGCAGGCTCAGGTGGAGGAGGCCACGGGCTTGACCACGAGTCAAAGCCAGACCTCATGACTCATGAGGTCACCCGTGGGCTGGGGTGTATGGTTGGTCAGGAGTTTCGGGCAGTGGGGGTCACGGGTAGTGACCACGAATCATGGTCAGCCACCACGATTCATGGGGTCCCTCGTGGGTTACACTGAGTGAGTTTGGGAAGTGAGCATCACGGATTCAGGCCATGAGTCGTGCCCCCTGATAACGACTCGTGAGATGCCTAGTGAGGACTGACAACCAGAAAATTCCTACTTTTTTCGTGAGGGTGTTCTCATAATTCCAAAACTCCTAAGGCTTAAACTATGTCAGTTTAAGGTCTGTATAGGGTCTTTTAAGGAGGGATTAGTCCATCTTAAGCCTCATTCATGCATGAAAGATTATAGAGAAGAGTCTAGAAGGTGATTCAAGGTGTTCTTCCCCAATTTCTCTAAATTCCATCATGGGCTTTCAAGGGAGATTAAGAATCAGTGTTTCTAGGTATGTAGGGTCCTCAATGGATGAATTCTTCCACACCCATGC
>JACEIK010005240.1:28125-114905 GCA_018107945.1 Datura stramonium
TAGCTCCATCATCGGCTAGCACGCCATCCAGGTTCACGGGAGACCAGAGGAGCAGGGCTACAGGCTCGAGGGATCATGGTAGCATGCAGGTGGAGCGCACTTTTCTATTTTGTGTGAAGTACGGCAAGAATCATCCCCAGAGGTGTCTGGTCGACAAGGATGCTTGTTTGGGGTGTGGAAAACCCGAACACAGGATCAGGGATTGCCCTGCAGCCATTTCTACCGCTCCAGCAGCACCACCCCCTCAGTAGAGTGCCTCCACTAGTTCAGTGGGTGCTCAGCGCCATAACAAGTTTTATGCCCTAGTACCTCGTCAGGAGTAGGAGGCTTTGCCAGGAGTGGAGAGAAGTACTTCATCGCATTACATAGATCGTGAAAGAAGGAAAATTTCCTAAAACATCTCGTAGCCTCTTCCCAAAAATGTGGTGTGCTTCATACCCATGGAAAAGACTCTACTTAGCATGGCTTTTAGACACCCTAAGACACACCTAAACCTTTTCTTTGGTGCAATCTTTGTCACAACCAAAGCATGGACCCCAGACCATGACACGGGACCTAGAACTACGAATGGCTCCAAACTAACACATGGCACATACGTAGAATGAATAATATTATCATAAGAAGAAATAGAACATGAACGTATTATAAGCGAAAGTTTATGTAACATAAAGACATATGCGTAAACACAAGTCAACAACGCTGATTTATCTATATATAGTTGTTTGAAAAACCTCTAAACATATGAAGAGTTGATGGGACAACACCTCCAACTAGCTCGCTAAGTCTGAAACAAAAATACATAAGCAAAAGAGACATAATCAAAACTGACGTCCTCAGATCATGAATTGACTGACCAAAACTGAGATAGAACTGAACTTAAGTGGGAGTGAGTTGATGTCGAGACTGAGTCTTGTTACCTGGACATATATCATGAGACGATATAGCATAGAGTATGTAGTAGTACATTGTATGTACTGAGTATGTGGAGGAAGTAAAACATGCTAGTAAAATGATAGTCTAAAGTCATGAACATAAATCAGGAAGATCATGAGAGTAGGACAACATGCTAATTATGATATTCCTGAAATAAGCATAATAATGATCTATTCATCAAAAGTTTAACATAATGACTCAAGGTTTAGAAATAGCTATCATATACTATTTCATACTTCAATTCATAAGTGAAAACTCATAAAATTATCAATGGGCCAAATGCACTATAAAACATAATATCATAAGTGTAACACCTTAAAAGTCCCTAAGGTCAAACTAGGTATCTAAAATGAAGGAAACAGGAAAACCTATACTAGGTCACAAAATGAGTCGAGGAGTGACTCAACAGGTCGTCAAGTGACCCGTTGTGTGTGCCTCAGTTGGTGAATATTGGGATTTCCTAGGGGCTTAATATGTTGGGGGACGAGTCGTGGTGCCACTTCAAGACTTGTCAAGTGAGTTGTCGTCTGGAAGGAGTGGAAGAAGAGAAAATTCCAGTGATGATAATGAATGGTGGCGACGAGTCATAGTGACACCTAACGAGTCGTTAGGTATCCCTTGAGGTGAGATGGATTGTTGAAAACATGGGTTTTATAGTGTCATAGCATGTGGTAAATTGATCTGTTAGGAGTCAAGAGTAATCGTTCGGTGAAGAAGTTAAATAAGCTCTAAAAAGGGGAAAAAGTTTCTAGTGGCAACGAGGGGAGGCCATGAGTCATCTTGTGACCTAACAACTGGTTAGGTCCCTCATTGTGAATAGCAGTAGGATTTTAACAGTCCGAATTCTAGGGGCATTTTTGTAACTTTTTATTATTTTAACTCCTAAACTACCTCATTTTGGGATAAATTAGCAGGGGTTAAAGGAAGTTAGTAGATTTTCCTCCCTCACTTCTCTCAAAATATCTCAAAAACATTATGAGAAAAAGGCACAAACTTCTCAGAGAAAGCTATGGTAGCCAATCTTTCTTCTTAGATTCTCAAGGACTTTCTCAGGGATCCTTCTCCAGGTATGTGGGATTTCAACAATGGAATTACTCTTCCCTTGACCTCGAAACTCTTACGAAAACCTAGTCAATTCTTGTTCTCTAAAGATCAAGGTTAGGGTTGCACTTTAGTTAGATTATGAATCTTCCTTCTCACTATGATTCTTGTGAAATCTTGAAGGTTATTACTAGGTATGAAATATGTGTTAATCCTTAATATTGAAATGTATTTGAAAGGCTCTTGCATAATTTTCCAAATACGGATCTTGCTTGATTCTAATAGTTCCTTTAATCGCCATGGTCGTACATCTATGAGGACAATAGTTAGCTTATTTCTTCTTTAGTCATAGTCAGTACTCAGCTCTCTCAATGCCTTTTAGAAATGTCATCTGATCAGTTTGACTATATTCAGTCTCTTAAGGAGTTTAGTAAAACTCCGTAGTCTCAGTCATCAGACATCAGGTTGTTCAGTAGATGGTTACGACGTTTTCAGATAAAGCAACTCTGGCTAGTCTTAGAACACATATCTTTCAGTTATTAGGTCCTTTAGACTCTCACGGTACTTCCAGATAAGTATTCCTGACATAAGTCATAGGACAACTGTTTCGAGCTATCAACTTAGTTAGTCAAAATTAGGATTTCCAGTGGGAGTAGAACTTAGCACCAAGCGGGCCAGGGTTCGGTGCACCCAGGTTCCTAGAACTACATTGTCACCTTAGGTTAGTAGCCCGAATGGTCATCAGATAGTGATCACCCAGTTTAGCTACTATATCCTGGATAGGTATAGTGGGCTTTCTTTGATGAGGGTTATACATTGGACTCCAAATCTAGCTCACGTGGTTATATGTTGGTTTTAGTTCTCCCACAGTATCATATAGTACAACTCAGTCTAGCATAGTCACAGTCTTCAGTTCAGTTTAGTCCAGTCTTTCAGTTTTCTAGATCTGCATATGACCTTTAGATAGTTATTAGTACTTATAGCATTATCATCTTTTTAGATGCTTTCTGTATTTTGGATTCTGGTTATGGTCATTGCATGTTTTGACAAATCAGTTTGAAAATTTTCAATATCTTTATATTTACTTCATATCTCACTTACTTAGTACATTAAAAGTACTGATGTATGCCTTCTATGTCGTATCGTCTTATGATACAGGCGCAGGTACTCAGACTCAGCACCGTTAATAGTCCTTCTCCGATGATGTTCAGCAGACCTCTGTGGTGAGACCTTATTTGCCGAGGGCCAGATGTTCTTTTCCAGCTATTGTCTTTTGTTACTAGTTTCATACCTTAGAGTTAGCTGGGGACTTGTCTCAACAACTCACCATTTTCTTAGTTGGCTTTCAAAAAGAGTTAGTAGTTCACTATGTTATCTCTTATTGTTGTTCAAGACATTTATCTCAGTAACGATTTCAAAACTTCTTCTTACAGCTTATTTTTAGTATTTCAATTATATTCTATGTCATGGGTTAGCTCGACGTCACTTGTTTCCCTAAGTAGCATATCGCGTCTAGGGTGTGGACTCAGGTCGTGACAAACTTGGTATTAGTGACCTAGGTTTAATTGTCCTAGGTTGTTCGAAAGACGCATTAAGTTTGTGCCCGTGTAATAACAATCATCTCGAGCGATATATGGGTAAGGATATATCCTAGCATAGGCAGTTATAGATGCCGCCATTTGGACCGCTGAGTTCTTATGGGGGGTCCATTTATCTACGGTCGAATTTCAGGAGTAAAAAGAACATGTGGTTAACCGAATGGATCACAGGTTGCTGCTCCACAGTCTGAGTTCCTTGGTTCACCCCTACTCTGATTGGGCATGGACTGGGAAAAAGTAGCAGCTAAAGGAAAGAAAAAAGGTATTGGCAAAGAAGTAATGGAGGATCTGATATAGATCGGATTCTATAATAGCATTCTGCCTTTTCGAAGATAGAGCACTCATGGCACACACTTGGATTTTTGCCTTAGAAAGAGTTCAACCCACATGAAAGAGGAAAGGGGAGTAGGTAGTCCGGATGAACATGCATTCTTTTCTCTACAGTATGGTAGAGTATGGTAGACTTATAACCAATCCAATCGGAAACCTTAATTCAAGATGGCTTCACCTCCAGGGATCAGTCCATCCTTTTTAACAGAGAGGACTTTGTGGACAGAAGCTACTCTGTTATCTTGGTTTCCTCATTCGCATGAGAGATAGACACATTGTGCACTTAAGATGATGAATTCCATAAGAGGAGAGACTCTGTTTCTTTTCAGATTAAAATGGGGGACCAGTAGTAGGGGCCAACGTTTTTACTGTTACAGAATCTCGTGCTACGGAATGAATCTAGTCACCATCCGATTTAGCTTTTTGGGGGGGTTTGTCCCCACTGGTTTGTTACATAAATGGGAGACTTGCTCCATATTAATAGTTGATGAAAGCATAAAGTCTATCTTAAGTAGGGCTGGCAAGCCTATCTCAGTAGGAATCTCAGCAGCTGCCTAACTGATCATTTAAGAGGGGCTCGCACATACCTCTTAGGTAGACGGGTTAAAAAGAAGGATGAAGAAGGGGACTAGGAATTTCATAGGAGGATTTGGTAGGTCCGGGGACCCGCTGCTCTATGTTATTTTTATGTTATGTATGTGTCTTTTATGGGTCATCTCGTTTGGAATCACTCAATACTTTTTGAAACCTTATTGCTGCCGAGAATGATGGAAAAGGGATTTTTTTCCTATCTTGAGGTATCTCAAGAAAAATTCAGTGCTTGAACTAACATTGTTTCGAAAGAGAAAGGGAATGAGTCTGAAAAGACAAGTCGAGAAGGGTTGCAAGCTCAAACGAATAGATGGGTGGTCTACCAGTGAGAGCGAGACGGAAAAGACATATATTGCGCCAATCTAATCTCATGAACTCTGATTCAACCATTTATGTGTCACTGACTAGGGTCTCTGCCCCTATGGAGAATCCATAGAAATCAAAACAATTCTATAAAGTTACAACTTGCTATCCGACAATGACTGCACAAGCCATATGATCTAGCTCTTCCATGTCTGTTGAACTTTACGGTGGAGGGTTTTCAATTTTAGTATTGAATTTTCCCAACCCCCCATTTTTTGGTTCCCATTGGGTTTATCATGTTCACAGGTCGACCCCATGGAAGCAAGAAAGGGCGATCTTGTGCTATACTTCGGTGATATCTTTCCTATCGAGACACGCAAACTACCATCGTGTCCCAGATCAGATCACATTCCGTGAATTGAAAGAGGAAGCCTACTCATCTAGCTTATCTACAAGGGTAGCTTCCAGAGTTTGGTCCAATTCCAGCTGGATCGCCCTAGTGTAGTCGGGTTGAATTTCGTGGGCTTAGCTCATCAAACAAGTGCGCCAAAAGTGGGGGATGGTATCATAGTCTCTTATAAGAGAGGACCGCCTACTTTTAGCTCATAGTTTCACTCTTGCTTTTGCCTTACCTTCTATTATATTGGTAAAGGGCTGGATCTTTCCGTTCTAGTACTCTATTCAAGAGTTATCAATATTTATCAAATTTCTTCCTATCTAACGGAACATTATTGGATCAAATGAAAAAGATATTATTGAGAAAAAGATGGCTAACCAAGACTTGTTGTTCACTTGCCAATTGCATCACCAATTAGTCAAGTGCTCAGCCTGTCAAGGTGTCTACCAAAAGAGAAAGTTTCCAGTGAAAATGGCTTATACTTATAAAATAGAAAACTCAAGCAACTGCAGCACCGACTCCATCACCATCTCAATCTTCAAACCATCAAAAGCCTTTTAACAAGCTTCTCCCATTCCGTTCCAGTTGGTACTAGTACGCATCCCGCTCTTCCTTCTTATTGATGCACAACTAAAGCTCCATCTATTTCGAGATAAATTTTCTCATCCCAAAAATACAAAGAAGAGTAAGAATACAATTTCTAACAAGTATAAATCTCCAGATTCAATGGAGAAAGAGAATGTTAATCAGCTTGAAGCCATGTCCCTGGCTAGCAGAGAAATTGAACTATCTCAGCTGCTCAAGAAGTTTGACTAGTTGCTCCTCCAACCTGGAGTGAATTCTAGGGGAAGGGCGGACAGTTTCATGGGTGTGAAGCACTCCACACTTATGAGGGGGAGGCTTCAAGGCATTTCTAGGAAAATACCCTTTATTCATAATTCTTACCTACGTAGAGCTTTAAACTCTAATATGTCCTCCTAAATCATTCTCCACTCTATTCAGATAATAATGCCTCCCAAGAGATGAAATGATAGTAGACCGGGAATGCTAATCATTTCGCCCCACCAGCTCCTCAAGACGACTAGGTGTCCCACTCGGAATTCTAGGTTGTTATTCATATGCAGGCTCAGGAAATGACCAACCAGGTCAACCAGTAGGTTATGGTACCAGTGAACACCAATGGGTCTGCAGCTACGGCTTGGGTCCGGGATTTCACACTAATAAATCCCCCAGCTTTCCACGGGTCTAAGGTAGAACAGGGCTCGTAGGAGTTTGTAACGAGATCCAGAAAATCACCCAAATCATGGATGTGATCACTACTGAGAGTGCTGAGTTGGCTGCCTACCAGTTGAAAGGGGTGGCTTATATTTGGTACAAGTAGTGGAAGTATGAGAGGCCGAATGGAGCAGGTCCAGTAAAGTAGGACGAGTTTTTTCCAGCATTCCTTGACAGATTATTTCCATGAGAGTTGAGGGAAGCTAAGGTTGCCAAATTCATGAACTTAAGTAAGAAAAACATGACAGTAGGGAGTATGCATTAAAGTTCACTAAGTTGTCGAGATATGCTCCAAGTATGGTTGTTGAGCTAAGGGCTCATATGCTCAAGTTCGTTAATGGAGTTTCGATTTTAGTGTTTAAAGAATGCAGGACCACTATACTCATCAAGGATGTAGATCTCTCCAGCCTCATTATTCATGCTAGAAAATAGAGGCAAAAAATTTAAAGGAGATTGAGAGAGAGAACAAACGGGGAAGGACAAGCCAATTTGAGTATGGCTAGTAGAGGCCAGGCGGTAGTAGTCGGCCGCAGTAGCAACAGAGAGCTCCAACACCCTCATTAGCCGGTGCCCCCTTTTTTCTGTCCAGCAAGGACAAAAGGAGAGGACCATCATACTCCCAGTCCCATAGTCATGTTTCCAGCAACCGCTCATTTCCAGCCTTTCCCAAATGTGGCAAGAATCACCCTGGAGAGTGATGTTTAGGCATGGTGGGTTGTTTTGTACTTGCCAGCTGTGTCATAAGTTGAGAAAGTGCCTATCAGTAGGATCAGGAAGGACCCAGTCTACGACCTCAGCAGCCCCAACAAAGTCTCCCAACTCAGCATGGCAATACTACAGGCACAGATGGTGGTCAGCGCCAGAATCATTTCTTCGCCCTATCTTCTCGGTAGGATTAGGAGAACTTACCTGATATGGTTACTGGTATGTTGCTCCTTTTCCATATTAATGTATATGCTTTGATTGATCTAGGAGCCACACATTCCTTTGTGACTCCTTACGTTGCTGTTCATTTTGATATTAGTCCAAAAATCCTCTCAGAACCATTTTCAGTTTCTACTTCGGTTGATGAGTTAGTTAGAGCCAGCGGGGTATATAGAAATTGTCCGATCATAGTGTTAAGTAAAGTCAGCTCAGTTGATCTAGTATAGATAGACATGGTCGACTTCGACCTCATCCTTGGAATATACTAGTTTCATTCTTGTTATGCTTCAGTTGACTAGAGAACTAGAGTCGTCAAGTTTAAATTTCCTAACAAGCCAGTCTTAGAATGGAAGGATAGTGTTTCGGTGCCTAAGGGTTGGTTTATTTCCTACCTTAAGGCCAGGAAAATGATCTCAAAAGGTTACATCTACCACTTAGATAGAGTAAGGGATTCCAGCTTTGAGACCCCGATTATACATCAAGTTCAAGTTGTTAGTGAATTTTCCTATGTCTTTTCCGAGGATCTCCCCGGAGTTCCTCCCGAGCGGGAGATAGATTTCAGCATAGACCTCCTTTCGTATACCCAGCCCATCTCTATTACTCCTTAGAGAATGGCTCCAGCTGATCTTAAGGAGTTGAAGGAAAAACTGAATTCCTTCTAGATAAGGGCTTCATTAGGCCTAATATATCTTTGTGGGGTGCCTCAGTTCTATTCGTGCAAAATAAAAATGGTACCCTAAAGATATGCATCGACTACTGTCAACTGAATAAAGTCACAATTAGGAATAGGTATCCTCTACCCAGGGTTGACGACTTGTTTGATCAGCTCTAGGGAGCTAGTTCTTTCTCCAAAATAGATCTCAGATCAGGATAACACCAACTCAAGGTCAAAGAATATGACATTCTGAAAATATCCTTTAGAACTCAATATTGTCACTATGAATTCTTAGATATGTCATTTAGACTAACCAATGCTCCTGTAACCTTTATGGACTTCATGAACAGGGTATTCAAGCTGTACCTGGACATGTTCGTCATTATCTTTATAGATGACATCTTGGTTTATTCCAGAATAGAAGAGGAACATACAGACCATCCGAGAATAGTTTTTTACAGACTCTCAGGGACCATCAGTTATCCGCCAAATTCAGCAAGTATGAATTCTGGCTAAAATCAGTTGCTTTCCTCGGTCACATGGTCTCTAGAGAGGGTATTAAGGTGGATCCTTAGAAGATAGAAGCAGTCAAGGACTGGCCAAGACTCACCTCTCTGACAGACATTAGGAGTTTCCTGAGTCTAGCTTGCTATTACAGATGATTTATGGAAGGATTCACCTCCATAGCCTCCCCTTTGACCAAATTGACTCTGAAGAAGGTCAAGTTTCAGTGGTATGATTAATGCAAAAAGAGTTTCTAGGATTTGAAGAATCGACTCACTACAGCCCTAGTTCTGACTCTGCCAGAAGGTTCAAATGGATTCGTGATCTATTGTGATATCTCCAGAATTTGTCTTGGGTGTGTTCTGATGAAACATGGTAAGGTAATAGCTTATTCCTCCAGACAACTCAAGGTTCATGAGAAGAACTATCCCACTTATGATCTTGAGTTGGAAGCAGTAGTGTTTTCTTTAATGATTTGGAGACACTATCTCTATGAGATCTGTGTAGATGTCTTCACCGATCACAAGAGTCTGCAATATTTATTTAGTCAAAAGGATTTGACTCTCCATCAAAGAAGATGGCTGGAATTATTGAAGGACTATGACATGAGTGTGCTATACCACCTAGGAGAGACCAATGTGGTGGCTGATGCGCTAAGTAGGATGTCTATGCGAGCCATTGATCATGCGGAAGAGGGTAGAAATATGCTGGCAAAGGATATCCATAGGTTAGCTCAATTGGGAGTGTTGTTAGTTTATTCAGCTAAGGGTAGAGTTGTAATTCAGAGTGGGTCAGAATCCTCATTGGTCGTAGAAGTTAAGTTAAAGTCGGATAAAGACCTCATACTACTCAAACTAAAAGAAGCAGTTCGCATAAAAGAGGTGGAAGCTTTCTCTAAAGGGAGAGATGGTGTACTTCATTACTAGGACAGATTGTGTATTCCAGATGTTGATCACTTGAGACAACAAATATTGGCATAAGCATGCAATTCCAGATATTCTATTCATCCATGTGCCACTAAGATGTATCGTGACATATGGGAAATCTATTGGTGGAATGGCATGAAAAAGGACATTGTAGAATTTGTAGTTAAATGTCCGAACTGCGAATAGGTTAAAGTTGAACATCAAAATCCAAAGGATATGACTCAGGATATCAGCATACCTACATGGAAGTGGGAAAAAGTGAACATTGATTTCATTACAAGTCTATCTCGTACTCGTTGGCAGCATGACTTCATTTGTGTGGTTGTAGTTCCGATGACCAAGTAAGCACACTTTCTATCAGTTAAGACCTCAAATTCAGCAGAGGACTATGCTAGGCTATACATCCGGGAGTTAGTTAGAGAACATGAAGCTCCCTTGTCCATAATTTCAGATAGAGGTACTTAGTTCACCTCTCATTTCTAGAAGTCATTTTAGAAGGGACTTTGCACTCAGGTTAAGCTCAACACAACCTTTTATCCACAGACGGATGGACAAGCTGAGCAAACTATACAGACTTTGGAAGACATGTTAAGAGCTTGTGTGATTGACTTTAATGGTAGTTGGGATGATCACCTATCTTTCATTGAGTTTGCATACAACAATAGCTACCACTCTAGTATTTAGATGGCCCTGTTCGAGGCATTATATAGTAGGAAGTGAATGTCTCTTATAGGGTGGTTTGAGGTTGGTGAAATTACCTTAATAGGACCTGATTCAGTAAATGAAGCCATACAGAAGGTTCAACTTATCTGCGAATGACTGAAAATAGCTCAAAGCCAATAGATATCGTATGCAGATGTAAGAAGAAGGGAGTTGGAGTTTGTTGTGGATGATTGGGTATACTTGAAGATATCACATATGAAGGGGGTGATGAGATTCGGGAAGAAAGAAAAGCTCAGTCCTAGATATATCAGCCCTTGCAGATTCTTGAGATGCATTGATAATGTGGCTTACGAGCTAGAATTGCCTACAAAATTAGTATCAGTGCACTTGGTCATCCATGTGTCCTTATAAAAGAAATGTATCAGTGACCTGACCTCAATAGTGCCTCTATAGAGTGTTGGTATAAAGGACAATCTCTCTTATGAAGAAGTTCATGTCCATATCCTAGAGCATCAACTCATGGAACTGAAACGAAGAAAATAGAAAAACATACACCATGTCATAGAATGAGTCATGGAGCGACTCATTGTGTGACTCGATGGGTTATTAGGTGACTCGTCGTGTGTGCCTTAGTTGGTAAATATTGGGATTTCCTGGGGGCTTAAGAAGTTGGGGGATGAGTCGTAGTGCCACTTCATGATTTGTCAAGTGAGTCATCATCTGGAAGGAGTGGAAGAAGAGAAAATTCCAGTGATGATGGCGAGTCATTGTGACACCTAACGAGTCATTAGGTGTCCTGTGGGGTTAGATGGATGGTTGAAAACTTGAGTTTCAGAGTGTCGTAGCATGTGGTGAAACGATCTAGGAGTCATGATGATCATTAGGTGAAGTAGTCAAATAAGCTCTAAGAAGGGGGAAAACTTTCTAGTGGCAACGAGGGGAGGCCACAAGTCGTCCGGTGACCTAACGACTCGTTAGGTCCCTTGTGGTGACTGGCAGTGGGATTTTAACAGTCCGAATTCCAGGGGCATTTTTATAACTTCCTATTGCTTTAACTCCAAACTATGTCATTTGGGGATAAATCAGCAGGGGTTAAAGGAAGTTAGTCGATCTTTCTCCCTCACTTCTCTCATCTCTTGGAAATATTATGAGATAAAGGAACAGACTTCTCAGAGCAAGCTAGGGAAGACAAATATTTCTTCTCAAATTCTCAAGGACTTTCTCGAGGATCCTTCTCTAGGTATGTGGGGTTTCAAAAAGGGAATTACTCTTCCCTTGTGCCCCACAACTCTTAAAAAAACCCTATCAAATCTAGTTCTCTAAAGATCAAGATTAGGGTTGCTCTTCAGTTAGATTATGAATCTTCCTTCTCGCCATGATTCTTGTGAAATCTTGAAGGCTATTACTAGCTATAATTCATATTGATATATTTTCTATGAGATATGTGGTTAGCCCTAATCTTGAAATGTAATTGAAATAATGTTGCATAATTGTACAGATATTAATGTTACATGCTTCTAACAGTTCCTTTAATCACCATGATAGTACAACTATGGGAAAAATAGTTAGCTTATTGCTTGTTTAGTCTCAGTCAGTACTTAACTCTCTCAGTGCCTTAGAGAAATGTCATCTGATCAGTTTGACTACATTCGGTCTCTTAAGGAGTTCAGTAAAATCTGTCATCTCAGTCATCAGTCATCAGGTTGTTCTTTAGACGGTTATGACGCTTTCAGATAAAGAAGCTCTGGCCAATCTTAGAACACTTAGCTTTCACTTATCAAGTCATTCAGACTCTCAGGGTACTTCCAAATAAGTATTCCTAACATAAGCCTTATGACAATAGTTTTGAACTATCAACTTAGTTAGTCAAAATTAGGATTTCCAGTGAGAGTAGAACTTTGCACCGAGTGGGTCGGGGTTCAGCGCACCCAGATTCCTAGAACTATGTTCCCACCGTAGCTTATTAACCCAAATGGGCATCAGACAGTTACCATCCAGATCAACTACTATACCTTGGAAGGCATAGTGGGCCTTCTTTGATGGGGAGTATACATCAGACTCCATGTATAACTCATGTGGTTACATGTCGGTTATAGTTCTCCCACAGTATAGTATAGTATAGCTTTGTCTAGTATAGTCAGAATCTTCATTTTATTTCAGCCTAGTCTTTCAATCTTCTAGATCTGCATATGACCTTCAGATTGTTATTAGTACTTACAACATTTTCAACTTTTTAGAGGCTTTCAGTATTTATGATTTTAGTTATGGTCATTGCATGTTATGTCAGTTCATTTTTCAGATTTTAAGTATCTTTATATTTACTTAATATCTCACTTAGTCAGTACATTAAAAATACTGATGCATACCTTCTATGCTATATCGTTTTATGATACAGGTGCAGGTTTTCTCAGACTCAGCACCGTCAGTAGTCCTTCTCTAGCAACGTTCAGCAGACCTCTATGGTGAGTCCTCATTTGCTGAGGGTCGAATGTTCTTTTCCAGCTATTGTATTTTGTTACTAGTTTTAGACCTTAGAGTTAGCTGGGGACTTGTCCCAGCAACTCATCATTTTCTTAGTTGACTTTCAGACAAAGTTAGTAGTTCAGTATGTTATCTATTGTTGTTGTTCAATACATTTATCTCAGTAGCGATTTCAAAACTTCTGGTTACAGCTTATTTTCAGTATTTCAATAGTATGTTATGCCATGGGTTAGCTTAGGGTCATTTGTGGCCCTAAGTACCGTGTTGTGTCCAGGGTGTAGACTTAGGTCGTGAGAATAATACATGAAAATGAGTAACTGAAAACATGAGGAACAATGTGAGGCTTCATCATAATAGACACCATCAAGATAGAGCTTACATAATGCCCCAACTATCTTAGTCAAGTGGCCAGGGTCATCGTAAACCTTGCCAGAGCAAAGAACGATGAAGATGTGATATCACTGGTGTGCCCTCGGGTAGGGGAAGCACTCTCTTGAGAGGTCCCAAATATGAATATATACCTATGGTGGCACGTAGTTATGAGACCTAGGTCCTCGGAATCTCTGTCCTACTCGGTGCTAGACACTACTCCCAAAACATACATGTTGTTCATAATCATATTCTCCAACATAACTTGAATATAATTCTTGGGAGTATTGACTCCAAAACATCTCTTTAAACTTATGTTGAAAGCCTTGGCTAGAAATCATGACAAAATGAACATGACTTTACATGGGCTTGTCCAAAATATGAAATCATACATACATGAGTAATGCTTCATAACTCGAAATCATGGAATCATAAGTTTAAGAATTCTCAAACATACATGTATACTTTTGTAATGTATCCTACTAAAAATCATGGGATCATAAGTTTGAAACTCATAAATCATGCATAATAGGTGATGTCGCCCAAGTGCACATGGTCGTCAAATAATATAGGGTTAAGTCCAGATATCTTACCCACAGGGACTTGTCAATTTAATCATTATAAGGTTGTACTTTGATTTCTCTAATCTATGAAAAAAGTAAAAATGAAGATTGGTTTCGAAAATTAAAATATTAAACCTTCACATGTAAAAATTAACTAAAATGAATGCAAGCTTTATTGTATTTCGATAATGATGACAAACTAGGGCAATGGCACTTGGTTAGTTTTAGGTTGAGTTTTCCAAACGTAATTAAACTAGCATGATTCTTCCTACGGTTGTTAGTTACAAGTTACTATCCCATTTCTTGCCACTATTCCTAGCATCCAAGAACTATTTCACGAAACCTAATGCCTATATCTTCTGGTCGCAGGAGGATAATGAAGAAACGATTATTCCTACATGTATTTCGGCTAAATGGGGTTGAAGGGTATATCTCTATCCTCAACAACAACTTCTATCCTATCACCAATGGGTTCAAGAGTCTTTAAATTCCCATTCTGTCTTTATTTTTAACCATTTTGATTCCCTTTCCCAAGTTCAATCGAAAGCCAACAGATTATTTATTAAGGTGATTAGTCTCATAAACAATAAATTAGAACAAATGAATATAAACAACCATAAAAGAAGAATCAAAGCTAAGTTTAATTAATCTGGAAAACAATCAACTATTCACCATGGACACAACAATAGAATATGAGTTTAGTCACTCATAGACAAGTAGAAAACAACTACTTAGTCGTCATCTTGCGAAAATATGAAGTAAAGAAGAGAAAACCTAGTTGTAGAACCTTGTCTTCCTTCAAAATTGGTTACAAGCTTTCATGAATGAACTATGGAATAAAAATGAGTAAAGACTCCTTTAAGCGGTCTAAAACTACTCCAAGAAGTCAAAAGCTTTGTAACAAATGACCTAAGGCTTATATTTATAGATGAGCCTTCAAATGAAGATTCTTCCCTTCAAGACTAGGCTTCAAAATTAACATTTTTCACCTAGAATATGTCTAGCGCACCACCAATCCTATCTCACATCATTCTTAGTCAAAATTTCAGCAATTTTCAGCTCCATATAAGGCCTGGCACGCCGCCCCAGCCGTAGCACCAGCCTGAGAATCTTTTCTCTGAAGTTTGAGGGCTGGTTTGAGGCGCCAGTCGTAACATCAGATAGAGATTTTATTTCTCTTTTGTTTGGGACTTGGTGCAGGGCACCAGCCATAGCACCAAACCCATCAGATTCTCAAATTTTTATTCCTTGCATCAGTTTGAACCCATTTTGCCTAGTTTCCTGCTCAAATCAACACAAATCATTTGTTAGCGCATAAAGCAAACACAATGAATTTAATCATAAATTAAGAATCATGAACTCAAAACATGATCAAATATGGACAAAAACATGGAAAATTAGCATAAAATATCCCAACATCAATAGGCATAATCATCATAAGCTTGAAATCATCAATTCATAAGGAATTTAAGAGTAAAATCTGCCCTAGTAACTATATTTCATTAATTGGAACATGAGAGAGTTGAACCCATAGAGATATCATGGATAATTTCATTGAATTGTGTTAAACCCTAGAATTTCAACATAACAAGAACACACAACCTCTATGAATGTCTCATCTTTTCAACACAAAGGGCCAACATGATTAAGTGTGACACATGCGACAAGTAGTACACGAAATTAGACCTCTTGTACCCCTCACTTTTAGTATTTTTCCTCTCTCAAATTCACCAATATAAGACATGGAACACAATAAGTAAGGCACACTCGCACTCACAAATTATATAATGTATATATGCAACATACCATAGGCTTGCCCTTCATGGATGTTGAGACTACCTAATTGCTTCAAGAGATGAAGATCACAAGGACTTTTCTTGGTTGTAATGTCGGCTAAGGGACGGGTAGGATTGATATTTCATTCAATAGTGACTACCACCCTAAGAACTTTAAAGACATATTTCACTTTTCTTGTCCACCACCTCTTTCCTTGCTTGTTCATCTTTCCTCTACTCACCCTTGTATTTTCTTTTTATGCCCCATTTTTCACTACATTGGATGCTTATTTTCTAATCATATAATAACTCAGAATTTTACAATTAAAGCTCTTTTTTTCAATACCCTAGCAGCAAATAGACAACACAATTTTTATGGACACCCCTTCTTCTCATTTTTCTTTTCTTACCACAAATTTTCCTTTTCCCCTAACATTATACTTCTATGGACCTTAACATTCAAGTCTGAAAGTACCTAAGATTACTGTGGATCAATAAGTCTGAGGTCTCACAAAAAGAGGGATTAATCTATTATTGAGGCTAAAAAAGAATACGACTTTTAGGTTCAAAGGGGGTAACTAGGGAGAATGACTAGGAAGGTAAAACAACTATGGGAAAAAATGGCTTTTCAAAGAAATGCCTTGATCATCTCTCAACTTCCTACCAACTAGTTATCCTACATAAACTAAGGCAAGTTCTAGATTCTATAATATGTACATACAAAATAATTCAGCTCATCTCTCAAGACAACAAGAATGTAATTAGTTTCTACAGCTACACATTCATACAATCATATTGAATGACAATTTAAATTCATAATTAAGCCCTAAGGATATGTTGAGTCAAATAAAAGAGATATGTGCGTCTTTCATGGATTCTAGATCATGCAATCAAGATGATCACTCTATTTACTCTAATATACTAGCTAAGCGGAATATCAACAACCATACAAGCGGATGTCCTACAACTCAATCCTAAGAAATAAAAAAAATGTGATGAAACTACCCTTAAGATGGTTTCCATCCATCTATGATAGGGAAACACATTAATCTATTACTACAATGACCCAAACAAAACAAAAAATTTATTCCAAAATAAAGCAATCAAACATAACATAGTCAAGACGAACATAACAAGTAAAACATCCCAGGCATCCAAGTAGTCAATGTCATCATACTATCTATTACAATCCAAGACCTACAAATCATCAAAATACTGCTACCAGGAATATAAAAATGCTACAACCTAAAAATATAGTAATTAAAGATCAACATGAATCTAACTTTCCTCCACCCCACACTTAAAAAGCTGAACTATCTCAGTGCACACACAATCACATCATAAAGGGAGAGAAAAGAAACTTCTTGGTCGCTAAGCATCATCCTTTTTGCCATCAACCTGCGTGGCGCGTATAGCAGCATCCTCCTCCTCTATGTCTAGATCATCAACACCATCAGTAAGGATTGTATCCTCATCATCATCATCAAGCGGCTCCTCCAAAGCCAGGCCCACTTGGCACATCAACATAGCACTCTCTATGAGCGGGTACCATACCTCTAAAGCCGACATCTCCTCAATAGTGGTTGGTCGACCTTCTATCTTCAGCTGTAATTCCATCATTCCAAATATACGACCCTACCAACTCTCTTTTCGGGCCTACCAACCAGCTATAGTAAGAGAGGGACCTGCGGAAGGGGCAATCTCCTTCACATTGGTGACTTCTATCATCTGTCCAGCCAAATGTCCTGCAAAAGGTAAAATAAGGTCTGCATCCTCCTCCTCGATACCTACCTCCTCAAGTACATGGTCAAGAGACTGTCATGACAATATTTTCATCTAAAATTGTCTCGTGATCTCCTCATATTATGGTGAATCACAAAACCAAAATTAAAACCGGTATCCCCTTCATCAACATGTAAACAAAAAGAATTTGCTCATGAGTTATCTCTGTCAAATGTGTTCCAGGGAGAAAGACAACACATACCAACTTCACCCACTCCTTTGCCTCCCTATTCAAATAAGAAAATGCAAGTGTGGAATGGGTGCCATTTTGATCTCTCACCTATTGAGCAGATGAGTGCTCACTGATATCTCTATATGGCGGATTTTCCAACAAGATGAAATATTTCGAAGGGTCTACTGCAGGTGGCCGTAAGAAAGCATTGAACCTCTTAGCTATAAATCGCACCACCTGTCCTCTGATCTTGACCTTTTTACTCTCTCCATATGAGGTGTCCCAATTTACATAGAATTACCTCACCAAAGTGACGTTGCACCTCTCCGGCTCATTAAAGATATAGCCAGCTCCCAATTCACGTATCTTTTCCCGAATAGCCGGGAACTCAAGTGCCAAGCGGCCCTCATCTATACAGTTCTCAGGAGCATACTTGTCTTATTTTTGAGTGTTAAGCAAAGTAAGCCCATGAGGATCAACTACTTTCTCTCTAAATCTCCTTGCAAGGCCAGCTTTGGGAGCCGAGGAACTAGCTTCCGTTTTTCAAGGTCTACCCCTCTTTTGGTTCTTCTCACCTACGATCACCTCCTTTTATCTTGGTGCCATTGTACCTATCAAGAAAAAATTCAAGAACTCTACAAAATTAGTTTGTGAACCAAATGGCTAACTAACTAAGTGTGGAAGGTGAAAATTTTCACTTAATTTGCTAGCGTATATGTGATAATTTATCAAATAGTGTATCCAAGACTTCCCCCATCATCATCCAATCTCAAAAATATATTTAATTGACTAACTCCATACTACACCAATTTCATGAATTTTTTTTCTTTCTTTTCAACTCTCCTCTAGCCTTTAGCTTTTAATCGAGAATGCACTATCTAGGCTATCCCTCTCACTTTCCTTTTCCAATTAACAATTCAAGTATTTCATGTAATGGAGTAGCAATATTCAATTCAATCAACCAACAATGAATAATTTAATATCAATCAACATGAATTAATTTCACCAACTCAAGAAATTGTCACATTGAAGAATTAAAAGCTTCATATATTTTCGCTATCTACAATCAATGCACCTATCCACCAACATTCAAAAATTCAATTCACCTATCCCATCATCCCCACAAGTTCAAACCACCATAGTCCACCAAGAATCAGTCTACCCAACAAAGATAACATACAACTATGGAAGAATTTAAGACTTTAAGCTCATAAAATCCAAAACATGAAATTCAAGTGCTTCACCATCAATGGTGATTTTGGGTTCTAAATTGTAGGGAAGAAGGGTGTGGGAGAATGCTTACATCATTACTTGAACAAGAGAGAAGAATTATACATACTTGAATTGAAGATGAGAGCTTTACCAACTTGTTGGAGAATACAACAATGAAGGTGAGAGGGAATGGGAAGCCTCGACTTTAAGGGAGACAGAGAGAGGTTTTTTTTTGCTTTTTAATTTTTCAACTTTTTGAGGAAAAAGGATGAATGGGACTTTAAATAAAACGTTGGGCATAGGATTTTATGTAATTTTAAGGTCTTTTGAGTCAATATTGACTCAAATTGACACAAAATTTTCTATCAAATACCCCTTGGTGCGCCGCCCCTCTATCTCACCACAAACTTAGAAAAACAAAAAATTTTACTCTGAAGATAGGGGCTGGCACGACGCGCCCCCTATAGCCTAACCTGAAAAAAAATTTCTTCTAGGAAATAACTCTTGGCATTCCATGCCAGGCGTCTCACCCTAGACTTACACTCTTTAGCTCAGTGTCCCAGCTTGTTCTTGCCTCTTATGCCCTATTCGTCTCTACAAAACAAATAAAAACATACAAAATGTTAAAAAGAAAAAGGATGGGTTGCCTCCCATCAAGTGCCTTATTTAACGTCGTGGCACGACATTCATGGGTTGCGTCCCATGCAGTGCATTATTTAATTTTGTGACACGACTATGGTCCCCATCACTCCTTCATCCGAGTGGACTTTTGACAATACCAAGGATCTGCTAAACTTTCATGCCGGACTTGATGCTCCACTAACTGATTAAAACCTCTAGGTTTCCTACCAGCTTCATGTTGAAGTCCTCATAATAAGGTGGCATTCATGCTACTCTGAATACTTCCCATACGACCTCCTGACTATCTATTCTCATAGAAATCTTGCTCGACTGAACATGTATGACTGCGTCAGTGGTGGCTAAAAATTCTCTACCCATAATGAGGGGAACTGATGCATCTACCTCATAGTCTAAGATATAAAGTCCACCAGTAGGATGAAAGACTAAACAAACTTCCTTGCTTCCAATAGTGATAGGAATAGTGAAACTCCTAGGATCCTTTAACTTTAGGAATTTTGTTCTTGATTCAGGAACTGCACTCTTTCATAAGAGCCACGGTTTCAAACTCTGTACGCCTCCTCTTATTGGCCACGATATCCCTAAGATTCCTGGCATACTTCAGAACTTCCTGCAAAAGCTCCACCAACGGAATATTCACCTGAACCTGCTTGAACCAGTCAAGAAACTTACAACAGGCTGTGTCCTTTGTCTTTTTCTTCAACCTTTGAGGAAATGGGGGAGGTGGTCTAACTAATGCAATTTTCTGTTGTGAGTTGCTAGATTCCCCTACCTGATTCTTGGATTTCACGACCTGTTCCTCATCAACTATTTCTTTTGTGGGGACAACCTCACCCAGCTCATTACCACTGTGCAAAAAAATAGCATTTACATTTTCCTTGGTGTTCTTCTCCGTATTACCCGGGAGTGCCCCCTGTGGTCTGTTGTTCTGCTGTAGGGACAACTGCCCCATTTTCCTTCCAAGCTCATGAATGGATTTTTTTAATTTCATTTATTACTTGCATCTGCTACACCATCCATTGGTCCATTTTCTCCTCAAGAGAACTGCTCTACTGTTGGCCCTGTGACCTTTGATAAGTATTTTGAGGCCTTTGAAATTTTTTATTCCCTCCTCATGTGAGATTTGATCCATTGCGGTACCCCTAATTATAGCTATTACCTGCAAAACCTCCACCATTACTTTATTGTCCCACAAAATATACAGACTCAGGATTTAGAGGATAACCTGAATAGGCGTGACCTTCTCCACACTCCTTACATGATTGTGGTGGGATTTGTACCTGTTGTACCTGCTGCACTTGGCCTCCTACTAGTGTGGTCACCAACTTACTAATCACATTCACAACCTAGATAATATATGCCGTGATTGCCACTACACCATCCACCTCAAGCTTTCCTGGAACATTTGCTATTGAAAATCCTCTACATGAATCCTAATAATCCTGACTCCCTGTAGACATGAGGTTCAAGAGAGCCTCAATTTCATCATAACTTTTGGATAGAATTTGTCCTTTTGCAGTAACGTCAAGCAGTATCATAGATTCGGTCTTCAAACCTTCAATGAAGTGGTGCCCAATTATATTCTTAGGTTGCATGTGGTGTGGATAATCCCTCAAGTAACCCTTGTAATGTTCCCATGCTTGAGCTAGTGTTTCTCCATCTCTGGAGATCTTTCTCGTCAGTTCTTTATTTCTTCTTGAAGAGAAAAATCGATTAATGAACTTATTGGAGAGGATCTCCCAAGTGGTGATGGATCCTACAGGCTCATTTTGAAGCCACTCCTTGGCCTCTCAGATTAGTGAGAACGAAAACAGAGTCAATTTGGCATATTCATTTGGCATGTTCTGGTAGTGGAAATTTTCACTCAGCTCTACAAACGTCATCAGATTCCTGTGGGAATTCTCGTGCGGCTTGCCCATAAATTAGCAACTGATTTGTACCAACTGTACAGTTCCTTCTTTCAGCTCAAAGTCCCCAGTGATGGCCAGATTAACAATGGCTTTAGAAGCATTCTCCACATTCAGCCTAGCAAACTGCATCACTGGAACTCTCTCATTCTCTTCACCTGCTGCTTGCCCGATGTTTTCCATATCTAACCTTTGAAAGGTTCTCTCAATTTTAGGATCAAGACAAGCTAAGTTTGGTCCTTGACTTCTCATGCTTGTAACACTGAGGAAAACAATCCTGTGAACCTCAACAAAAACAAGAAACAAGCGTAAAATACAAACTAGCGAAACAAAATTCTAACCTAAAAACAATTAGAAGATATTCAAGTCCCTGGTAATGACGCCAAAACACAATGTCGCCCAAGCGCACGTGATCGTCAAGTAATATAGGATTGTTAAGTCCAGATATCGTACCCATAGAGACTTGTCAATTTAATCCTTATAAGGTTGTACTTTCATTTCACTAGTCCACGAAACAAGTAAAAATGAAGATTGGTTTGGAAAATTAAAATACTAAAACTTCAAATGTTCAAATTAACTAAAACGAATGCAAGCTTGATTGTATTTCGATAATGATTACAAACTAAGAAATGGCACTTGGTTGGTTTCAGGTTGAGTTTTTCTGACATAATTAAACTAGCATGATTCTTCCTACGGTTGTTAGTTGCAAGTTACTATCCCATTTCTTGTCATTATCCCTAGCATCCAAGAACTATTTCCTGAACCCTAACGCCCTATATCACTATGATCGTAGGAGAACAATGAAACGAAGATTATGCCTACTTGTATTCCAACTAAACGGGGTTGAAGGGTATATCCCTATCCTTAACAACAACTTCTTTCCTATCACCAACAGATTCAAGGGTCTTTAAATTCCCATTTTGTATTTATTTTTAACCCTTTTGATTCTCTCTCCCAAGTTCAATCGAAAGTCAATAGATTAATTATAAGGTGATCAGTCTCAAATAATAAATTAAAAAAAATAAATACAAACAACCATAATAGAAGAATCAAAACTAAGTTTTATTAATCTGTTAAACAATCAACCATTCACCATTGGCAAAACCCTAGAATATGAGTTTATCCACTCATATACAAGCGAAAAAAATAAATAGTTAGTCATCATCATGCGAAAATCCGAAGTAAAGAAGAGAAAACCTTGTTGTAGAACCTTGTCTTTCTTCCAAACTGCTTACAAGCTTTCACGAATGAACTACGTAATGAAAATGAGTAAAGACTACTTCAAGCAGTCCAAAACTACTCCAAAAAGTCAAAAACTACTCCAAGAAATCAAAAACTACATAAAAACGACCTACCACTTATATTTATAGATGAGCCTTCAAATGACCCTTCTGGTCTTTAAGAATTGGCTTAAAAATCAGCATTTTTGCCCCGAAATAGATCTACTACGCCGCCCCTCCTATCTCACCATAGACTTAGTCAAATTTTCAACAATTTTTAGCTCCAAATAAGGCCTGGCGCGTCGCCCCAGCCATAGCACCAGTTCTGAGAATTTTTTTCTCTAAAGTTTGAGGGCTGGTGCTATAGCACCATATTGAAATTTTATTTCTCTGAAGTTTGGACTTGGTGCAGGGCACCAACCATAGCACCAAACCCGTCAAATTCTCAAATATTCATTTCTTGCATCATTTTGAGCCCATTTTTCTTAGTTTCCTTCTAAAATCAACTCAAATCATTTAATAGTGCATAAAACACACACACATGAATTTAAGGATAAATTAAGGATTATGAACTCAAAGAAAAGATAAAATATGGATAAAAATATGGCTAATAGGCTTAAAAATATGCCCAACATCAATAGGAATAATCATCATAAGGTAGAAATCATCAATTCATGAGGAATGTAAGAGTAAAATATGCCCTAATAACTATATTTCATCCATTTGAACATGAGAGAGTTGAATCCACAGAGATACCATGGATAATTGCATGGAATTGTGTTAAATCCTAGAACTTCAACATAACATGCTTGGAGACTTGAAATCATAAAATATGGATGAAATTGGACATGGGGGTGGAAGAATTTCCCCCATTCATAACCCTACATACCTGGGTTTGAAGAATCTTCAATTTTATTGGAGATCCAAAGGAATTGAGATGGAGAAGATGATGAAATTGTAGTTCCTCTTGAGGGGATTTGATAATCAACTTGGAGTTTTAGGAGTTGGATGAGTGTTAAGGTTGATTAAAACCCTTAAAGACACCCTTTAGGAGGCTTTAAATGGATTATTTTAGGAGTTAGGAACTTAGGAATTACTAAAACACCCTTAGAAACCCGACTAGAAAAATAACTCTACCAGACCCAACAACTGACTTATTGATCCCATGGGTCTCACCACGGATCATTGCCTGACTTGTTTCCACTGGCAATTTTACAAATTTTTTTTTGATCTTTTCTTAATTCCTCCGCTTAAAGATTCATCATGACAGTTGACGAACTATGTTACTACACGTTAAGACTCCCTGAATCATAAGCTTTCCACCCACTTATCCCACTTAACGGGTCAGCTAAAGGATCATTAGGTGACGTAACGATTCATCCCACAAACCATGAAGTGTTCTTAAATCAACATTTTTCTCCAACACTGCATAACCAACAGGTCACTTGACAACCCATCAGGTCACTGGACGGGTCACTCAACGTCTCGTTCTGTAACTTGGTGTGGATTTTTCTATATTTCTTTGCTTTAGCCCTCAAGTCTGATCTTAGAGACTTTTAGGGTGTTACAAGCCAAAAAGACATGACTACAAACACTCCCTAACCCTCAGCTGATGATAGCAGGATTTGAGGTCTATCTTTGAAAAGTACTTAGCACCTTGGAGCTGGTCAAACAAGTCATCAATCCTTGGGAGGGATACTTATTCTTGATTGTAACTTTGTTCAACTGTCGATAATTAATTCACATCCTAAGAGAATCATCCTTCTTCCGAACAAAGAGAACTTCAGCACCCCATAACGACTTACTTAGCCTAATGAAACCCTTATCTGGGAGATCTTTAAACTGCTCTTTCAAGTCCTTCAGCTCGACCCCGTCCATCTTGTAAGGAGGAATGGATATGGGTTGTGTATCATGGAGAAGGACAATACAAAAGGAAATCTCCTGCACCGGATAGACTCCTGGTAGATCATCTAGTAACACCTTTGGATATTTACATACCACAGGAACTGACTAAAGAGTTAGGGTCTCGGATGTAGAATCCTTAACCCAACTAGATGGTACACACAACCCTTGGAGATCACCTTTCTGGACATAATATAGGAAACAAAGCGACCTACAAGTACAACTGAACTACCTTCCTATCTAGGACTAGTTCACCCGAAAACCGAAACTCTACCATACGGGTTCTACAATTATCTGAAGCATAACAAGCATAAAACCAATCCATTATGAAGTAACATTGAAATCATTCATATCTAACCCCACTAAGTCGGCTGATGTGAATTTCTGAAGAATCGTGATAGGGAAATTTCTATGTATTTGTCGAGCTAAAATTGAGTCACCAATAGGAGTATAGATTGATAAGGGTTTTGAAAGGATTTTTATACTGACACTGAAGCTAATAGCAATATAGGGAGTCATGAAGGATAAGTTAGCCTATAAGTATAACAATGTATAAACATCAAGATGAAAGACTTGCAACATACCAGAGACACACCTCTGGAGCATATTTGGAAAATCTAGTGAACTCTATANATAACAATGTATAAACATCAAGATGAAAGACTTGCAACATACCAGAGACCACATTAGGTGAGCACTCCCTCTTATGACGGGGTGAAAGTGCATAGAACCTGTTCTGGTGTTGTCCGCCAGCTGCACTAGAAGAGGTTCCCTGCTGGAATGGGCGAGCTGCGGGAGCTGCTGAAGTGGTGGCTGGAGCACAACATCTACCATCACTCTGTCTAGATGAAGGGCAATCTCTAAGAATATGTTCAGGATTCCCACACCCAAAGCAAACATTTGATCCCACCAAGCTCTCTCCAGTGTGCTTTCTACCACAGTTCATGCAAGAAGGAGAAGTGCACTCCACTGTCATGCTCCTAGGACCCCTTGACACTCTACCTCTCTAATCTCTTCGACGCTTGGATGGAACCTGACTGATACTAGAGCGAGGGTTGATAACCTCTAATGAGAATGAAGGCGATGTCCACCACCAGATCTCTATTAGGAGTACCATAGCTCCTTGTCTTGTCCCTCTTGGCCTATCTCCCCCTTTCCTTCATCTGCTCTGCCTCTATCTGCTAGGCATATATCATTAGTCAGGAGATATCGATATCACTAATTATCATAGAGGTTCTACACTCCTTGACTAATGAGTCTGTGACCCCATTCATGAACCTACTGATACTTGCCCTTGGATCGGTAACCATCTCTGGCGCATACTTAGACATCTAAGTGAACTTTAGGGCATCCTCCTGAACAGTGATGCCATTTTGCTTCAGGTTGATGAACTCGACTACCTTCACCTCCCTCAAATCTCGAGGAAAGAATCTACCCAAGAACACCATAAAAAACTCAGCCCAACCAAGAGGGACAACACCTACTCCACGACCTTCCTTCCACTTTCGGAACCAAATGTGAGCTACCCCTTCAGCTGATAGGAGTCCAAGTTTGCACTCTCCTCCCCTGACACTTCTATAACTGGTGATGTCCAAATCTACTCCTCACAAGGAGAAAGTATAAACATTCATCAGAATATAATTACCCAACTCGTGAGTCGGGGTCGAATACACAGGTAATAGAGATTTGATGGCACCAAAGTTGTCCATCACATTTAACTAAGTTTCATCATCATCTTAAAAATAGAAAGGTAAATATTGGGGGATAAAATGATCTCAAATGGAATTTAAGTTCAATCAATAAACTACAAGAAAACCAACTTGAATAAGAAAAGATGAGCAAGTGCTGGGGGTGCCCTATGGACGGGGTGTCAATCGGATTAGAATTAACTAGGAAATCAAATCATTACTCACAAGCATAAATAGTCATGGACAAGGAAATACTCTATGTTTCTCAATCTCTTGAGTATCGTTTGCCTCGGGTTTTCTCAAACCCCAAGATCCCATACACATAAACCACTACAACTTGGGCAAGAATTGACTATCTCTAGCTTCAATTCTTTAATGGGTGTATGACAATGGGTTTTAGTATCTCTAGCCTAACCCCACAAAATCAAAACCCAAATACCCATCATTATTTTCTCACCCATATTCTATTCCCCCTTTTCAAGAAACAATAGAATAAGTAAACACAACCCATATTTGCAGCATTGGACAATTCAATTATAAATTGGAGAAAACAATTGATTTATGCTAAATAAGTATGTCTAAGGTTAAAATAGTAACACCTAATTCAATTTAGCCCCTATCATACACACACACTTAGAAAGATATTTAGTTACTCATGGATGAAGAAAAAGAGATTATATTAATAAATAAAACCATGTCAATCATCATCAAGAGTAAATTTCAAGCTCAAAGTTGTTCTTCAAAGGAGGTTTTTAATTTAAGGAAGAAGAAGAAGATGAAGAAAAGCTCTCTATCTTTTTTTTTTCTCTCATGAAATTCAAAAAAAATACAATTCAAAATTCTAATGGAACGGAATATTGGTACTTTACAAGAAATGTACAGAAATAGGTTAAAGCTCTCCTCTTTTCTTGTGCTAAACGATTTTTCCCTTCTGATGACGGCCTCACTTGCGAGGCACCGGTGTTCCACCGATGCCCATCCGCGAGATGCCTCTATATTGCAACTGAGGGACAATGACTCCTACAATAGTCCGGAGTTAGCATCGGCGGTTCACAGGCATTGACCAGAGTGCTTCCTGTGTACCTTCCACTTCCACACAGTGTTCTCCTGTGTTTGGCCGATGTTTTACCGATGTCATCCAGTGGAACGCAGGTCCTCTCCTTCAAACTCCATGCTTTTGTTCAATTCCTTACTTTCTCTCATTAAATTGAATGCCTGAAAAGAACAAATAGAAAGATCATAGAATCCTCCTAAATGACTTGAAAACAAAGTAAAAACTCATTTTTAAAAGTCTAATGAATTAGTAATTACCAACTCATCAAACCCCGAAACTGGAACCATTGCTTGTCCTCAAGCAAGAAAATTCTTGACAGCTGAAAAATTGAAATAAGCATGTCACACTACATGAGATTTTGCACAAGGGGCCCTTTGAACTTAGACAACCCCAAAATTTCTCACCAACTCAATGAAAAGAAAAGACTCAACACTTTAGTCAAATGCTTCAAGAGGTAACCACAAATAATTGGCATGATTAACAATCATTTCATTCATCCAAAACAAGTGGCATGGTTGACAAAACAAGCTCATATAACATCTTGAGTCATTGAAAATTCACATTCAAAGCTTTTCTTGAAGCTCACTGCACTCTTTTCTCAATCATATATTTTGACACATTCAACCATGTTCCCCAAGGAAGTGATGACACTCACAACAAGAGAGAATCCCATTTAATAGTTAAGCAATTCACACAGAAAGGGATTATAGAATAAGATAAATACGCTCACTCTCACAAAGAAATTCTCATGCATACAACTTGACCCGTAGGCTTGCCCTTCGTTTAATTCACCACTAATGTAGAGTTGCCACACTCAAAATCAATTAGGACTTGGGGGTCATAATGAAAGCTAGGGGTAAGAGTAGGAAAAATATTTAGGACTAGTGACTAAAACCTCCCTATTGTGTTTTTGTGAATACTTTTACATCCCATCATACTATCAAGATCACTCCACCTCATCTCTCCTTATTCATCATATTCATCTTTTGTTTAGCAAGAGACAATATTATAACACCTTTGAATTCCACATTTATCCTCAACAAAGCAAGAGGTAGCACCTTTCAACTATTCTTTTGCTTCCCAGGTTTAGAGGTTCTTTCCAACCAACCAATTCGTTTATTTATTCACAATTTGGTACTACCTCATATTGAAAATCAAATAATTTTTTTCATTTTCTTTTGCATACCCCGAAACTTAGGCTTTTGCCTCATTTCTCCTTTTCTATTCTCTCACTTTTGGAATCTCAAGCACCACCTTTCATTTCTTCGCACATCTAGCACTAGGGAGGATGGGTGCCAAGAGAGGGATTACAAAAGGGTAATAGGCTTGTAATGTGGTTCTCAAGGAAAAATTTTAAAGACTCAACATTTTCTAGCAAAGATGGATGTCCAAGGAGGTCATATATGGGTGAAGTAGCTTTTAAAAGAAAGCCTGAAATCATGTTCTATGTGAAACTACATCTAGGATTTTTCCTTGAGTCATACTTAGGGCAAGTTCTAGACAACTATGCATACATGACAATTAAGCTAAAAGCATCCCTACATAAGGCATCACACTCCAAGGGGTTTACGAAGTTTTCATAACCACATATAGATCACGACTTGAGACAAGATAGCATGTGAATCAAAAATCCAAACAAGGAATGTACAACTCATGACACAAGATTGCTTAAATTTTAAATTCAGATGCCCCATTTTTTCTCAAGGCCTTTTAAGAAAATTTTGGTGGTATCTCTCAAAAGCAATCATAACAACTGAATCAAAAAGATTCTAAACTTGGCATTTTTCCTTAAGAAAGTTTCCTCTCAATCTATCATTGAAATATGCCACCCGGTTCAATAATAAAGAAAAGAAAAGTAAATTGCTCCTTGTGAAAGAACTGTGGCATAAAGAAAATCCTTGTAGTTTACTTTATAACTACTATGAAAAAAGGAAATCATTGAGACATGGGTCATCAACATTTGACAATTTATAATGAACTCATCACCAACAATAACAAGTCAACAAGCAACATTTCTTTTAACAAAAGCATGACAAAAGGATTAAAAGGGATTTAGCCCGACAAGGGAAACAGAACACAAAACCAAACATGACCAATAAAAGGGACACACAACCCACCCCCAACTATGAATGTATATCGTCCCCAATCTATACAAGAAGAACAAAGGATGCTGGGAATTCCCTGATGCGTTTACTCATCCTCATCATCATTGGCATTTTCATTCTCATCAAGGCCGACCTCACCCAAGTTTGTCTCATCATCCCCACCTAGGCCCTCAAATAGATCATCAATAGGGCCCCAGTTTATTGATGGGGCAGCCATGGCTGCATAAAGTATACTCACATCCGGGTCCTCCATTGGTGTCTGATTCTTCAACTCTCTCACCTCAGCTCGAAGAGAAGAGACAGCTCCCTCAACTATATCAAATCGGGAGCATAGCTTGTTCAAGCTATCAAACACATTCTTTATCTCCTCTTCACTATTTTTATGATAAGAGAAGGGAGATTTTGAACCAACTTCTAAATTTGTCTTTCATGAGATTGTGTCATCTCATCTAGCTTCTGTATTCCGCTTGGGCAAGAGGATGTGGGAGGAGGTGAATGTCCTTGAAATGGTGCTTCTCCGGATGCATGACCTGATGTCTCGGGATGGGGCATGTTATGGTCGGGAGCAATGGGGGTCTACTCAATGTCATGAGAAGTGGAATCCTCAGGAGTCTCCCATGCTTTCCTCCTCTTTCTTTTGATCTTGGGAGCATCCTCATACCTATTTCTTTCGACATTGATAACACTAGTGGAGGAGTTATAGGACTCATCGGGGAATAATGGTACCTTGCTTTAAGCCACAACTGAAAGATGAGAACAACATATGGCATGGAAGTTCCTTCCTATCTAGTCTTCTGCTTCATTTGTGTGGCAAATATTTCCCCAAAGTTGATGGGCACCCCTGTCATGATGAGCCAATGGGTATAATCTCCTCGAGGTTCACTCTTTGATCATTTTAAGAGGGTATAATTTGACTGGAAACAAACACCAGCCATAGCTTGGCCTCAAACTTTAGATCATGCCTTAAGATTTCCCCACCCATGGAGGCCCATAAGGCTTAACAATGGAACTAATTTTCTTTAGTGGCCACTTTTTTTTGTATACTTCATTGTTGAATCGATTTCATCCTCCCAAAATAGAGAATTAATGGCAGCCAGAGTGATATCCACCTCCACACCCTGAACCCTAACTGAGGGGAGCCAAGGGAACTCATTAACCTTACCCTTGTGCTTCATTGCCTCTTGTCATGCTTGGTAGGATGCATAAAATTCTGGCACAAGGTTGGTGTTGCAGTCTGGTAGCGGCACAAAAAACATGTGCCATTATTTGTCATTAAACTATATAGTGATGTTTGGTAAATTTTTCCCTATCCCCAACAGATCAAAGCGTTTCTCAGCGATAATTGGCCTCCCTTCACAAATGACATAATGTGCCTTTATGTTACGCGCACAGTAGATGATGCCCTCTCTGATATTGGTGGGGGCTTGGGTTCCTTTGGCTTTCCCTTGCCTTTACTCTGAGACGTGGATGGTTCCTTTCCCTTGTCTGCTATCCTAGATGAAGTCATGATGCAACGAAAGAAATGTTAATGCCAAACTCTACTATTTTTTGTGCTTTTTTTTAATAATATGAAAGTAAAAGAAACAACTAAACTAAGCTAGAAATACAAAAATCTAAGAATAGGATGACAACAAGTTGAAACATCAAAATCATGTAATAGAGTACTGGCTCCATGGCTGCGAAACGCAGGTGGAGAGCCGCAAATCGCAGCTAAGCCACAGGCCTAGGCAAATAACTAGGCAAAATGGTGCTCTACTTGTGCTACACCGGTATTTTTCCAGTCTCGACCCATGACACTGTTATACTCCGGGAACCCAAGGATCAGGCCCGAAAGTCAAAACGGTGAAAAACTGAAATTTTGCACCAAGTCACAGGACGAACCGTGAAGTGGCTCATGAGGAGTGACCACGAGTCATTAGGTGACGTGTGGTCAAGTAAGGAGGTGGGTTGGTCTGGGGGTCACCACGGGGATGACCATGAGTTGTGGTCAGGCCACACGACTTGTGAAGTCACCCGTGGCCTGGATTGGATGCTAGGCAAGGACAGTTGGGCAGTGTAAACCACGGATGGTGAGCATGAGTCGTGGTAATCACCATGATTCGTGGTTTCCTCCGTGCGGTCCTAGGGTGGAATTTTTGCAGTGTACATCACGACTCTTGCCACGAGTCGTTATCCCTAGAGACGAGTCGTCCAATCTCTCGTGAGGACTGGCAGTCAGCAAAATTCTGCGATTTAAGTAAGGGCTTTTCTGTAATTCCTAAGTCCTAGGTTCCTATACTACATCTTTTTAACATCATAAAGCATGGTTTAAGAGGGAATAAACTAGCCTAAGTCCTCATTCACGCATGCAAAGGTTTAGGGAGGTGATAGAAGGGTGATCTTGGTGATTTCAAGGTGTTCTTCATCAAATTCTTCTTGGGTAATCTAGGGAAGTTAAGAATAAGATATTCTCATGTATGTAAGGCTATCAATGGGTGATTTCTTCCACACCCATGCCCCTCTTCTATGATTTTATTCACAAAAGATTCATTGAAAACTCATGGGGTTTTGAATTTGATTTACTTAAAATCTAATGATTTGATTATGGGTGTGGATTTAAAATCTTATCAGAATCATGGGTTTTAATCATCTTTTGTGATTTAAATTAATTGTAATACTATTGATTTGGAAGTTCTATGTATTTAAGCCTAATTATGCATGCCCCATGATGAATTGATTTATGATCTAATTACCCATTAATGATATTTATAAGCCCAACATGAAGTATGATTAAATTCATGAAATTATTATATTACCAATTATGATTTAATGAATTTCAAGCTATATGTATGATTTACGAGCATGTATGAGCCTTATAAATCATGAATTATATTTTGGCCAACTCACAGGCCTTATGTCATGGCTAGTTCATGTATGTACAAGCATGTTTATGATTATCATGATTTAACTAACTTATGAATTCATGCCTATTATACTATGAACACTATATATATATATATATATGTTTTGGGAGTAGTATCGAACACCGAGTGGGTTCGGGGCCTAGGTTCTGCCCCGGATCTCATAAACTACGCACCACCGTAGGTATGTTGGGACCTCCTATGGGAATTTCCCGACCCAATTGGCCCTTCTCATGGTGATATCAAACTTTCATGGTTATATCTTTGGCAAGGTATGAACACCCTCCCAACTAGGGTTACATGTCGGGCTTCATGTGTGCTCATATGGGGTATGTCAGTTAAGAGAATCTCCCATTGTTCCTCGTGATTTATTCATATTGATGATTATGTATATTGGCTCAAGCATTGTTAAATAACTCTTTCTCTTATGAGTATGAATACGATTGCATTACGAATGTTTTTGAAAGCCTTGAGCCTTATATTTTTTTCTAATGTTTATGATATAAGCATGATGTACTACTCTTATGATTGTTTATTAGTTTATATATATTTTAAATGTTTGTTTTACATACCTTGTATACTCATTACATTTCAAGTACTAACCGCATACTTTCCATGTTGTATCATTTCATGATATAGGATCCAGCTCTCAAGCTCACCCTCCTCAGTAGTGTTTTAGAGATTGCTATCAGCGAATTTGGTGAGTCCTCATGTTCCGAGGGCCATATGCTTAGACTCTATGCTTTTTTTTCAGTTTCAGAATTGTTGGGTTAGTTGGGGAGTTGTCCCATCAACCTGTCTTTCATGGTTAGAGACTTTTCAGACTACCAGTTGTATTCAATCATCATGACTGGATGTTGATTGTCCTTTTTTCGTATTTATGACATGTTTACATTTTCTTATGCTAAGTATTCCGCTTATGTGATTAAATTAGATGTATGCTCATGCAATGGGTTGACTCACGGTCTCTTGGGGCTCCTTGTCCCGTATCAATGATTCGGGTGTACATTCGGGTCATGAAAAACTTGGTATCAGATCCATAGGTTTGAAGTGTCCTAGGGTGTCTGAAAGTTGTGTTAGGTAGAGTCTTTTTCATGGGTGTGAAGCATGCCACATCTATGAAGAGGACCCTACTAGACGTTTAGGAAATGTTCCCTTCTTGCATGATCTCTGTCATACGATGAAAGTCCTCTACCCTTCTAATTCATGCTATTCGCATTTGCAGAATCATGCCTCCACGCAGAGTGAATGCTATAAGATATGGTAACGGTAATGATCATGAGGGTGCCAATGGTGAGGAGCATCAACCAGCCCCACACGTTCGCGAGAAGAACGCACCAGAGCCAGCTACCCACGCTTAATTTAGGGCAGCGATTCACATGTTGGCACAGGCCATGACGACCCAGGTCCAAAATTAGACAGTGGCACATTACCCTCAAAATGGGAATATGGCAGCAACCATGGTAAGGGATTTCTTGAGGATAAGCCATCCTGAGTTTACGGGGTCGAGGGTGGACGTGGATCCCCACGATTTCATTAAGGAGATTCTGAAGATCACCCAGGTTTTGGGGGGTGAACAATGGAGAGTGTGTCGACTTGAACTCCTATCAGCTCAAGGGGGTGGCTCATATTTGGTATAAGCAGTGGAGAGATGCCAGGGCAGTGGGTGCAGGCCCGATAGGTTGGGAAGAGTTTCATGCGGCATTTTTGGATCGCTTCTTTCCCCAGGAGATGAGGAAGCTCAAAATGGTCGAGTTTGCTAATCTGAAGCAGGGAAACATGTCCGTTCAGTAGTACGTGTTAGAGTTCACTCAATTATCCAAGTATTCTCCAGAGTTGGTGGAAGATTAGAGGGCTCGAGTGAGTCATTTTGTGCATGGGGTGGCGAACTACTTGGACAAGGATTGCAGGATCACCATGCTTCATCGAGATATTGACTTTCCTCGTATTGTATTGCATGCATAGCATATGTAATCGGTCTACCAGAGGCAAAGGGAGGCCAAGAGGGCCAGGACCGATAGAGATGGGGTTTCTTAGGTCAGTTCAGGGGGTGGACAGTGTCAGCAGTCCCAGCACAGGTCTATCGCTCCAGCTCCATCATGAGCCAGCATACCGTCTAGGTTCTGAGGAGATCAGAGGAGCAGGGCTCTAGGATTGACGGATTAGGTAGCATGCAGGTGGAGTGCACTTTTCCAGCTTGTGCAAAGTGCATCAAGAATCATCCCAGGAGGTTCTTAGTTGGATCAGATGCGTGCTTCGGGTGTGGCCAACTAGGGCACAGACATAGGGATTGCCCCTTAGCCAGATTAGGGGTCTGTAGGAACCGTGTGATAGCAGTCAGTTCTACCGCTCTAACAACACGTCCCCTCCGCAGGGTGCCTCTACTAGTTCAGCAGGCGGTCAGCGCCAAAACAGGTTTTATCCTTTAGTACCCCGCCAGGAGCAGGAGGCTTCGCCAGATGTGGTCACTGGTATGTTGCAAGTCTTCCGTATTGATGCTTATGCCTTGCTAGATCCAGGAGCTACTTTGTCTTTTTATGACCCCTTATATTGCTAGTAGTTTTGGATTTAGCCCTGAAAACCTGTCAGAACCGTTCTCAGTCTCTACTCCAGTCGGTGATTCGGTTGTAGCTAGGCGTGTGTATAGAGGTTGACCCATCATAGTGTTGCATAAGGTTACCTCTGCAAACTTAGTAGAGTTAGCTATGACTAACTTTGACCTCATTTTGGGCATGGATTGGTTGTTTGCATGTTATGCTTCGATTAATTCTAGAACCCGATCAGTAGAGTTTAAGTTTTCGGGTGGGCCGGTCTTGGAGTGGAAGGGTAAGTCAGTTGTACCAGCCGGTTGATTTATTTCATATCTTAAGGACAGAAAAATCATTTCTAAGGGATTCATGTATCACCTAGTTAGGGTTAAGGATGTTGATTACGAGACCCCGACTATCCAGTCAGTTCTGGTAGTGTGTAAGTATTGGGAGTTTTTTCTCGATAATTTGCCAAGTGTTCCTCTGGAGAGGGAAATTGATTTTGGCATTGATCTCTTACCAGATACATACCCCATCTCTAGTCCTCCCTACATGATGGCTCCAGCCGAGCTAAAGGAGTTGAAGGATCAGTTGAAGGACTTGCTAGATAAGGGCTTTATTAGACCAAGCAAGTCTCCATGGGGTGCACCGGTGTTATTTGTCCGGAAGAAAGATGGTTCCCTTTGCATGTGTATTGATTATCGATAATTGAACAAGTTCACCGTCAAGAATAGGTTCCCCTTACCCAAGATCAATAACCTGTTTGACCAGCTTCAGGGTTCTAGATGCTTCTCCAAGATAGATCTCAGGTCTGGGTATCACCAGCTCAGGGTTCGGGAGATTGACATCCCAAAAATCGCTTTCAGGACTCAGAATGGGAACTACGAATTTGTTGTTATATATTTTGGACTAACCAATGCCCTTGCATCTTTCATGGACTTGATGAACAGGGTGTTCAAACGATATCTAGACATGTTCGTGGTTGTGTTCATCGATGATATCCTTATATACTCTCGGAGCAAGGAGGAGCATGCCACTCATTTGAGAGTAGTACTTCAAAACCCTCAAGGATCGTTAGTTGTATGCTAAGTTAAGAAAGTGTGAATTTTGGCTAGACTCCGTGGCATTCTTTGGCCATGTGGTGTCGAGTGAGGGCATAAGGGTGGATTCTCAAAAAATCGAGGCGGTGAAGAATTGACCCAGACCGGTGAATCCTTCAGAATTTTAGAGTTTTTTGGGCTTGGAAGGCTACTACCGGAGATTCGTAGAGTGTTTCTCCTCAATTGCAGCACCATTGACCAGATTGACCCAGAAAAAGGTAAAGTTCCAATGGTCAGAGGCTTGTGAGACAAGTTTCCAAGAGTTGAAGACTCGACTCACTTCAGCACCAGTATTAACCCTACCCGAGGGTAATGATGGTTTTGTAATATATTGTGATGCTTCTAGAATCGGACTTGGGTGTATGTTGATGCAACATGGGAAAGTGACAGCACCTCGAGACAGTTGAAAATCCATGAGAAGAATTACCTGACATATGATCTTGAGTTGGCCGTGGTGGTGTTTGCATTGAAGATATGGCAGTATTACTTGTATGGGGTCCATGTGGATGTGTTTATGGACCACAAGAGCTTGTAGTATGTGTTCACGCAGAAAGATCTTAATCTTCGACAAAGGAAGTGGCCAGAGCTACTTAAGGACTATGATATGAGTGTTCTTTATCACCTTAGTAAGGCTAATGTGGTGGCGGATGCACTTAGTAAGCTCTCTATGGAGAGTGTGTCCCATGTGGATGAGGGAAAGAAGGAGTTGATGAAAGATGTCCATCGACTTGCAAGGTTGGGAGTTAGATTGTTCGACTTGACCGATGGCGGCGTTGTTGTACAAAACAGATCAGAATCGTCATTGGTGACGGTTGTGAAAGCCAGACAAGATGAGGATCCGATTTTAGTAAAGCTAAAGGAAGTCATTCGGAGTCAAAAGGTAGAGGTGTTCTCCCAAGGGGGAGATGGGGTGCTACGGTACTAGGGTCATCTATGTGTTCCAGATGTCGATAATTTGCAGTACCGGATATTGCATAAGGCACATGGGTCCAGGTATTCCATCCATCCGGGTGCCACCAAAATGTGTCATGATTTGCGGAAAATATATTGGTGGAATGACATGAAGAAGGATATTGCAGAATTTGTAGCCAAGCGCCCAAACTGTCAGCAAGTGAAAGTCGAGCATCAAAGGCCGAGAGATGTACTTTAGGATATTAGCATTCCCACTTTGAAGTGTTTCAGAGACCCGGTTCTCAGGCTCACCCTCCTCAGTAGTGTTTCAGAGACCCGGTTCTCAGGCTTACCCTCCTTAGTAGTGTTTCAGAGATTGCTATCAACGTATTTGGTGAGTCCTCATGTTCTGAGGGCCATATGCCTAGATCTTGTTTCGTCTTCACTGGGAACTTGAGTAAGGAGTAGACCTTTTTATTTTGGGATTTTCTAGAGTTTGAAAACGAGAACTCCTTTCCTTATTTGGTGTACCTACTTGAGCCGGATGAAAGGAAACTTTCACGTCCGATTTTGAAGGGGGGGAGATCCTATAGAATCCTATCCCAATTTTGCTTTTGCTAGGCCCATAACTAAAAAGCCCAATTTCTTTCACTATCAAAATTGTTGGGTTAGTTGGAGAGTTTTCCCGTCAACCTATCTTTCATAGTTAGAGGCTTTTCAAACTACTAGTTGTATTCAGCCGTCATGCATGGATGTTGATTATCAATTTTTTGTATTTATGACATGTTTATGTTTTCTTATGCTATGTCTTCCGCTTATGTGATTGAATTAGATGTATGCTCATGCCATGGTTTGACTCGGGGTCTCTTTGGGCTCCTTGTCCCGTGTCTACGATCTGGGTGTATGTTCGTGGCGTGATAGACACGCAGGTGAAACACTGGTGCTGGGTAGTGGCCTGAAGCCTTAAGCCTAGACCTATGCCTCAGCCTGCATTTCGTCGGTGCTGACCAGCGAATCGCATGAGAAACACAGTTCCATACCAATCACCCCAACCCAGTTAAACAAAAACACCTCTAGTGCATGCTTTACTCACCCCGACATTATGATTTACCAACACAAACTGCATAGCAAAAATAAAAATGACGATTTTCCCTTAAGAAAGATGTCAACCTATCTATCATCGGGAAAATAACGTATTTTAAGCACATGGGGTTACTCATACTTCACCCCCAACTATTATCACAAACACAGAACTTCATATAGCATTTCTACTAAGATGAGTACCACACCAACATTATGCAATTATCCCTACCCCCAATATACCCACAATTTTAGAATCATTCAATCAATGTAAGAGCACAAGATGGGAAATGGGGAACATGAGTTCAGAAAATTTTGAATCTAGCATGCTTAATTTTGGATGATCATTCTCAAACAACAAGCATAATAAGAGCAATGGACATACATACTGATTAAGATGATATAAAAAGAAACTAGATTGGAACTTGGTGTCTTGATCCACAACGGTTAATCCCCAAAGAGTAGAAATTCTTTGCTTAGTGAGAGTTTAGTGAGATAAGGTGAAATGAAGAGAATGGGAAGGGGAATTTTATAGGAGGAAGAGAATGAGAGTGATTGGTGGGTGAGAAATTGGGTTTAATAGGAATTAAGTGGGAGAAGATGGAAGGGTGGTAGTTGGGTTATGGAGAAGGTGAAAAAATGGACAAGAAGGGTTGCCGAAGTTGAAAAGGGTTTTAACCAATTTTGGGAAACCCAAGGCCAAAAGGGTTGGTCAATATTTTAAATGAAGTAGTTACATACGCCTGCACTAGACCTGCAGCCACCGGTGAGTACGGGAATTTCGCAGCTCCAAGCGTAGGTGACACCCATTCTTGCCCATTTTAATGTTTTTGGTTTGTGATTTACCAGCGTTATGCGGGTCTCTACCTGTGTTTTTCTGGTGATTCGTAGTTCACCATCCCATGTACATATTTTTTTAGGTATTCTGGTTGAAGCCAGTGCCACGCCTGCGGTTTGCGGCTTGCTACTTGCATTTTGCAAGTAAACGCCGGTTCCTTCTTTTTATGCTCAGCTTTCTGCCTCTCTCTTATGTTGGGTGGCGACTCTCACTTGAGAACCTGCATTTTGCAGGTATAACGCAGTGCTTGCCTTGTTGTTCTTTTACCTGGTTCCTCATCCAATCAACCTATATAACAAAATCAACAAAAATATCAAAGAATTAAACATAAAAACACTTGGAATGCCTCCTAAGAAGCGCCTTATTTAACTTTCTGGTAATGATAACACTCTAACTGACACTCCTGATAAAGCTTGTAGCGTACATTGTCAATAAAAAAACCAACAAAGGTTGGGGTTTAACCCACCGGAAATATGGTAAGAATTAGACTAATGCAAGTATTTAAGCTTTTAGGTCTATTATCTCTAGAAAAGGGGGGTTTATTGAAAAAGTTGTAAAAAAAAATTGAAAATCAGTTGTTGTTTATCAATGATTTACAATTAACTAGGGTTAGTGTTCCCCATGGGTTCATAATTACTTCGGGTATACACTTGTGATCTACCCCAATGATAACTTATAGAACTGATAACTAGGGTTCATGAAAATGACTGGTTCGTCCCTATTTGATGAATACTTAATCCCTAAGTTACATATCATGAGTGATTTCAATTTTACCGTTATCAATTTATTCCAAATTAACTATCCTGTGACCGCAGCTCATACAATGACCCATAAAGATTAATACTTTATTATCATTCTCTTTTCCTAATCTCTACTTCTCTAGGTTGAAGCAAGTAATGAATTCGAACAAGTCCTAGTTGTGGAGGTTTTAGCCTCTTATTATTGTAAGATTGTTATTAGCATTCATAAACAAACACATAATTGAATACTTACAATGATGATTGAAAGAAAACCTATTTCAAGTATTGCAAGAATCGATGTTGAATAATCCTAGAACAAAGAAGAAAATCACGAAAGAAATCTCCATGACGTGAATTAAAATTCACAACAACTTGTTCCTAATTGCGTCTCTTCATTGCTTCTGTCGTATCTCTATCGTTTCTTCCTACTCAAAATAACCTAAAAACTATTTATAAAAATAATAGGAAACTTCTCCTAAGAAAACAGGGAAAACTACCAGATGCCGCCTTCACCTACGACCCGTAATAGCATTGTACGGGTCGTATCCTGACTCGTACATTGGCTGGCTTCTGCTAAATTTGGCTAAAGAGGTGAATAGGGTCCTACTAGAGATATGTAAAAAGAAGGTCCGATTATGCGTATTCCTAATCCTAAATAGAATGTAACGATGTAGGGATTCATATGTAAACATAGTATCTATTTAGATAGGCCTGAATGACCCCTTCTCATAATGAGAATGTATATAACCCTATTCCAGCCTGGTCTGGTATGGAATGAACTTATAATCATGGAATCGACTCGATCATCAAATTATAAGTTCATAACCCCAGCCTATTCCCATTTTGGGCGAAACAGATCTACTAATTCTTTGATTCCAGTTAGTAAGAGGGATCTTGAACTAAGAAATAGACCCTAGAAGCTAAAAAAGGCTATCCTGAGCAATTGCAATAATCGGGTTCATTGATATTCCTAGTATAGTAGATGCTATCACATATAATCATACTCAATTCGATGGAATTGTTTGATTTTAAAGGGGATCTTCTATCATTTCGCACCTGAGGGGTTATTTCTTGGTTTCATCCAGTAAGTGTTGAGATATGGAATGACTCTTACCAAGTACCTACAACTCGTATAATCTACCCAGCTTGATCTTTCCATTGCTGGCATCTTCTATTAATTTCCATGGATGGCATGGTACGACTCATACCTTGATTCAACGATTCGTAAGTCCTTCTACCTTGAGTTCTGCCTGTTATCTATTCTTCAGGTCTTCTCCACGTTCCTTGGTATGGGTCTTAGGTCGGTTTCATGACTCGTGAGTTCCACCTGTACCAAGATACTTGGCCTGTGCAATTTCTTCTATAACTTATCACGACTGCCATGGTACGACTCGTATAAGGTTTGTATGACTTGTACCATGAGCCGTAACTTGACTCTTCTTTGCAATTAGCTCCTGTACCTTGCCACAATTTTCAGTACAACTTGTATTGAGATCCGTACTGAGACTCTTTTATGCATTTTCTCCATCTTTTGCATAATTCAGCTCCAATACCTATTTTCTCTGAAAACAAAGTAAAAGCACCTCATATCTATATAAACACACCTAAGTCCATGCTATTTTCCTAGTTTTAAGCATCGAAAGTGCTATAAACTCACAACACATCAACACCCTCAACTTAAGACTTTTTCGTGTCCTCAGGCAAAGAAAATAAAAACTAAAAAATGACACTTAACTAGAAAGTAAACCTAGAATACCTATAGCCAACACAACATATTTTGCATTATGAACCTTAATAAGCTTTCGACCCCTTTTTCATTCAAACCAAGTCAGGTATGAACACATGCAACTACAACTTATGACATACAGGGATCAAGATATGGCATCCAACTATCAAAAGATAATTGAGCTATCACTAATGCTTTTCACACAAATAATTGGTAAAATGCAACACAAACCAGGTACCCTCATAGCAAAAGAAGTCCCCAACACGCACAGATATACGATATGATAAACTTAAGACTAAACAAATGGGACTCTCACTCTCCCAAAGAAGTTTCAAATACTACACATCAGATACCAAGGCTTGCCCTTATTTTCTATACTTTGGCTCAGACAGCTAAACTAGGATCACTATAGGACTTTGTTCGGCTTGTATCCAGTTCATGCACGGCTAAACTACAACTACTCATAATCATAATTTAAATGTTATATAAAGATCCACAAAAGTCATATAAATGTAATTTAATTACACAACTGTCATAAAAAAATTTAACAGGTCACTTTTTTTAAAAAAACATCAAACTAGTGCATTTATTGGCTGAAAAATAATTCTAAGCGACTTCTAATTAAACAAAAACAACCTAAACAAGCAGGTTCTACTAGATAGCATACCCGAGGGAAAAGAAACACAACAAGAAAAACCCTCTAATGAATCAAAAATTACAAAATTACAAGTACACCCCCTTTTGAAAAACATGCTTCATCCCCGAAGCTTAGAATATATAAGCACCAGGGAAAGGGACATACTTGTGGCGCACTAAGTGCTCTTTTCATCCCATGGAGGTGGTACCTCTGCTATATGAGTGGTGCTAGCGGTGGCCGGCGCGCTCAGTTGTATATCTGTTGGAGGATTGGTTACCTCCGCATCATGCTCGGTCGCTTTCGTGACCTTAAGATCAACTATCTGGGTAGTAGTAGAGCTTTCCGCTCATCTTGCATGATCCTACAACTCCGACATGTGTGTGTCATGAGCTTGCAGGATCTCTACTCTCGCCCACTTTTTTTCTTTCTTCTCTTTCTTTTTCTTCTTTCTTGAGGGATCGTTTTAATCTTCCTCCAAGATCCTCTTCTTATATTTTCCTCCACTTTTACACGATAGGAACCATTATTCCTCCAAGTCAAGATCGGCATTTATGTTTGGAATAGTAGGAGCTGCTATGATCATCGGTTGTCTAGACGAAAGCTCAGTCACTTGGCTCCAAAGAACCCCCAACTCCTCCTGGAGGATACTAGTGTCCGGTTGCTACACTAAGCACTCGTTGAACTTGCGCTCGAATCCATCTATCTGCAACTGCAACCCTCTCACGACCTCCTCAATATTTGCCTTTACCCAGGGCTTGACATTCTCCATCATTGATTGTATTTTCCTTTTTAGACACTGTCAGCCTCTTTGCTAACTTCTGGAAGAAGTTTTGAGGGACCAGAATATATCCAGCAGGTGTTTGGATCGGGAGACCCATCGGTGGTGCAGTATAAGTGTTGGGAGCTGCCATTGAATGAACAACCTTTGTAGCTGGTGTCTCGTCCTACTCCAAGGAGGTGGGGGCATTAACCTGCTAGACCCCAGCTACTCGTGGTACTGGAATTGTGGTCAAAAGTTTGGCCCGGCTCACCGGGTTCGTTTCATCTCAAATCAGCCCTATATCTATCGTCTTATGTCCTCTGATCTCTACATCAATATCTTTCAATAATCGAACACCAGTGTCTCTGCATAATCAGTAGATAAGGCTAGGAAACGGCATGGTGGTACTCAACCCAAGAGCACAATCCCAGATCTCGTTAGCTATCACCCTTGGGATATTGATATCATACCGGGATATGATGCATGCTACCAAGGCTGGCCTATCCGCACTCAGTGTATTATTATTCAAAGTCCACATCAGTCTATGGAGGACTAGTGTCTAGCAAGCCTTCTCTATGGAGTCCAATGAAGATTTGGTGACCTGCTTTCCACCAGCCACCGACTAAGCTTCCTCCTTGTCCTCTGCTATGATTCCGGCTAACTACTTGAGCTGGCTTTTTCTCTCCTCAACACTCAACGCCTTTATCCACTTCATGGCATCTATGTGGTAGTTGAAATCCACTGTTGATGATGGAGAAATGAACTGCGGCTCAGAAAGCATCCAGGCAATTGTTTCTCAAAAATATTTACTTCTTGCCCCCGGACCAATACTTTGTCGAGTTTGAGCAGCTCCCTTCAGCTTCTTGCCAGACTGTGCATTCTGCTCTACTATCATATAATAATTAGCATAGAACTCCCTCACCATTTCTAGACTGTATCGGTCAAGAGTCCTAGCCATCCACTCGAACACGTAGAAGCTGAATATCTACTTCATCTCCTCAACCCCATTCAAGGAACTGGTGAGGATCTGCGGTTCTTCTTTGATACTGCACTTGGGGTGTTTCTTTCATGTGAGTGTCAGGCCCTACTCATAAATTTCTTGTGCCCGGGGCACCTGCCACCTCGTAATATGCCTTCTTGAAGGTGTGGTCTACTCAATTTCTGCAGTATCATCTCCTTCTTCGGACCCTACCTTATTGTTTCCATCTTCGGATTGGGCCTCCTCAAACCCATCATAATCATTGGAGTAACTCCCAGACTCTTGAACCTATTCCTCTGTTCCCTCTTTAGACTAGGGAGCAGTTACCGGAGCGGCAGAAGTGACTTCGGCTTGTGCTTTTGCTTGAGCCCTAGTGATCTATGGCTCATCGATGTCCGATGTCTCAATTCTATACTCCTCCACCAAACTACTAGGGGAGCTTCCTACTTTATTAGAGTCTGTGCTCTCATCTCTCAATTCCCTCTAAGAAGCTATCTCAGCTCTAGCTTCCTTGTCTTGGGAAAATTTGGTTTCTATTTTCCTCATCGTCATTGTACCTATAGAGAAACATGGCTAGTATGTATCATCTGAGAAAAATAAAGCAAGAAAATACCCTCTGATGTTTTCCACAAGTCTACAGTATAGGTCGTATAATGGTGGTACAACTCGTACTAAGACTCGTGGTGTATAACAGTCCTGTAATGACTCCTAGATATGACTTGTACAATGAAAGTATGCTTCGTACTAAGAGTCGTACTGAGGAATCCCTAGAATTTTATTATTCTATTTTTTTATACGACTCGTGTGAGGGATTCTTACCCTTACCACCTCATGGAACGACCACCAGGTACGACTCGTAGGGGGATCCCACATACAATACTAGGCTACCTACCACCAATTTACATTCTTATTCATCTGGGACAGTCTAAACGAGTAATCTTAGGAGTCGTGGTATGAAACCACGAGTCATAGGAAGATTCGTGAAGCCTGCCCTCCTCTTTACTTTGTTCAGTTTGTCTAGGTAAACACTTGGTTTGGTATGGGTACTCAGACTTCTCCATTTTATGCAATCATTGGCCATTTTAGGTTTACCTAGTCCACTCCAAACATTTATCACACCACCTAACTCATTTAAATAACAATTTTTATTTAGTTGTTCGAGCATGCGAATTTCTACCAATTCAATCAAAATAACCCTAGCTACTGATCATTTCCTCAGTGCATTGATAATGAGTTCAAGGAATCATAGTGCTCGAATGGAATCTTAAACAAGAAAATCCTTTTTGCAATATATAACAATGTTACTTACATGATTTTCAAGTGTAAGCTTTTCTTTCTTGCTTGATTTTGTGATTAGGGTAGATCTTACGATCGTGCAGATGCAATTTTGCACAACTTCAATCTCGAATCAGTTGAGATTGTTAGTTACAAATGTGTGGATGTTGGGTTAGAGTCATGGGTTCACATTTTATGTTTGTGTGGGAGTGGAAGAATGAACAATTTTGATTTAAATAGGTTTAGGGCAGAATTTTGGATATCTGGGTCGAGTCGAGTTAAAGTGAATTATTTCGCCCGTCACAACTCATACCATGAGTCGTAGGTTGGACCTGCGGCTCGTCCCTAGCACTCATAGAAGAAGACCGAGAGAACTTACCTGGGAACCTATGAGTACAAGGTACGACTCGTACCATGATGGTACGGTTCGTATAATGACTCGTAAGCCACTTTCTTTGAGATTCAACACTTAACACAATTTATTTTTACAGTGACTGCTATGACCTGTACAAACTTGGTATGAGTCGTAATGACCAACCGTAGCATGAATTTTTGCCTGTGCTTTTTACCACGACTAGTACTATGGCCTATACAGTTAATTTACAAGTCATATTGAGACTCATTGTGCTGGTTTGGTCTGAAATTTCTCCCACCTATTTTTATTTTACCTGCACACTGAACATACAAAAGTTAAGGTACTTGGATTGCCTCCCAAGAAGAACTTGATTTAACATCGCAAAATGACGCAGGTGGTCTGGTTACTCATACTTCACCAAACCACCACATAGGTTGCCTTCCAAGAAGCACCTGATTTAACGTCGCGATATGACTCAAATCTCTTTACTATGTAGAATTCATCAAGAAACTCAAAATCATCATCAATTGCAATACAACCCTGAACTTATTGGGTTGCTTCATTGACCGGCAGACATTAAAAGTGACCTCCTCTTTGTTCAGCCTAAACTTCAATTGGCCAGCTTTCACATCTACCAAGGCTCTCCCAGTTTTTAGGAATGGTCACCCTAAGATAATGAGGACCTCAAAATCAACCTCGCAATCAAGAATCATGAAGTCTGCTGGGAAGATAAAGCGATCCACCTTGACAAGTACATCAACTAGAATCCCCACTATCTTTTTAACTGTGCGATCTTCCATCAATAGCCGCATCGAGGTGGGTGTAGGGGCTCCCAAGCCCAACTGTTTGAACACAACTAATGGCATCAAGTTGATGCTTTCTCTGAAGTCACATAGTGCCTTTGAAAATTCGCAATCACCAATTGTACATGGAATGGTGAAGGCCCCTAGATCCTCCTTCTTCTAAGCAAGGACTCATGAAGCTATGGGACTGCAATGATGCAAGTTACCCACTAGCTTATAGCATATAGACCTTTTCTTTGTTACAAGGTCCTTCATAAATTTATCATATCTAGTCATCTGCTCCAATGCCTTAACCAATGGTATGTTCATAGAAAGTTGTTTAAGCATAGAGAGGAATTTTTAAAACTTACCATCTTCCGCCTTTTTCTTCATTCTTTGAGGGAACGGTGGCGGTGGTCGTGGAATAGCCTTATAGCTTTGTGTGGCCCCATGTTTCTTACTCTTTTCAGCTTCAGACTCCTTTTCACCAACTGGAGCCTCAGTCAACTTAGCCTCTTCATTAAGCTCTTGCTCAGCAACCTCATCATCATCATCAATCACAATCTCTTTCTTCCTTTGCATTTCAATGACAATCGGCAAAGGAACATCAACTGTGGTCTTTCTACTCCTAGTCATCATAGCCATGCAGTGATTATCATTCTTTTGATTTTGAAGTGTGTTGCTAGGTAGTGTTACCTTTTTCCTAGGGTTCAGGGATGTCGACGGTTGACCCAGCTGCTTCTCTATTTGCTTGATAGCTGTGGCATGATACTCAACTTTCTTTCCTATGCCAGATATATATCCTCGAATGTCTCTCACCTGCTCCTCCATGGATTTCACCTTGTTGAGCATCTCAGCAATCATGCTCTCCAATTTTGATAGTCACGCTTCACTCTCACGTGCATTAGGAGGCACATACAATCCTGTCCGGTCATTATGGTAACCATCATTTCTTCTTCTTTCTTCCTATCGCTCATGACCTCAGCTCCTATCTCTATACCCATTACGGTTGTAGTTGTCCTGGTATTGGTTCTGACCTTGATTTTCGAAACCTTGGCGCCAAGTGTCGTACCCGGACCCTTGGGCGTTCGCCCCAAAACCCACCACCTGGTTGTCCAAGAAGTTTTCCTCCTCCTTGGAATCTAAAGGCTCTAACCCTGGTTCCTTCCACGAGCTCCCATTGAATTTATCTTTTTGGTCCCAGTGCCCATGATATTCTTCATGAGCAGGTCTTATGATATAAGCATGCTGGCCAATTCCTGATCACACTCCTCCCTCTTCTTTCATTGGTCTGTAGTCATACAAAAAGCATACATACCTGCAGCTGCTTCCGCTTCCCTAGTGTGCCAGGCCCTGTTAGTTTTAGTCACTCTGTCATGAATAGTGGCAGCTTGCTCCCACGTGTGAGTCATCAGTGCTCCTCCTGCCACAGTATTTGCTATAGCTTTTGTGCTATTATTAAATGACTTGTAAAAAATCTTCAACAAACTTTCATCAGGAATTTTATGTTTGGGCACTTGGTCAACTTCTTTTTAATTCTCAACCAGGTTTAATGAAGTTCCTCTGTTTTCAGTTGTCGAAAATTATAGATCTCGTCCTTATGTTGTAGCATTCTGGAGGGTGGGAAGAACCTTTTTAGAAAATCCTGTATGAGCTCCCTCCAATTGATAATGGAGTCATTGGACAACTCTTACAACCATAAAGTGGCCTCCCCAGAATGAGAGAAGGGGAAGAGTCTCATCCTTATTGCATCCTAACTTACACCGGGAAACCTGTACGCCTTTCATATTTCAACGAATTTCATCAAGTGCGGGTTGGAATCATATGTTGCATAACCACTAAGCACCCTTTTCATATTCAACAATTGTATGATGGTGCTAGTGATTTCAAAATTTAACCTAGCAGGCAAAGGTGGTGGTATGATAACTCCAGTTGACCCGGCTTCATCAATATTCAGGTCAGCCTCACTAAAGAACTGAGCAGCATATCTCTGGCCTCTATTGCCCCTTCCATGGTGGCCAACATTTACAACTTCATCCTGAGCATCCTCGGCTTCCTGAAGTGCAGCTTTTCAAGCTAGCTCGGCTTGCCTAGCTTCATCAACAAGACAGACCTCTCTTCGCTCTTAGTTCTCCATTCTCGCAGTGTTCTCTCTAATTCAAGATCAAGAGGAAGCAGGGGTTTTTTGCTCCGTCGAGTACTTGGCATTCACCAAGAGACAACTTGTAGGTGTCAAAAACAAAATGAAAATGTAAATGAGGAAATAACAACTAAATGTTAAACACAGGCAATTAATCTATTCTGAAACCATATTCCCCGACAATGACACCACTTTTTGATAATGCTTAAACTCATGCTCCTGATAAAGAATGAGGTAGAAGTTGTCAATAAAGAACCTAACAAAGGTTGGGGTTGAACCCAAAGGGAATATGGTAAGAATTAGACTAATGCAGGTATTTAAGCTTTTAGGTCTATTATCTCCAAAAAAGGGGGGGTTTATTGATAACAGTTGTAAAACAAGATTGAAAATTAGTTGTTGTTTATCAAGATTTTCAATTAACTAGGGTAAGTATTCTCTATGGGTTCATAACTACTTCGGATTTACACTCGTGATCTATTCCAATGCTTACTTGTAGAACTGATAACTAGGGTTCATCCAAATGACTAGTTTGTCCCTATTGGATGACTATACTCAATCACCGGGTAAAGTCTCATGAGTGATTTCAATTTAACGTTATCAATTTGTTCCAAATTAACTATCCTGTGACTGCAGCTTAAGTTATACAATGATCCATAAAGATCAAAGCTTTTCTATAATTTTCTTTTCCTAATCTCTACTTCTCTAGGTTCAAGCAAGTACAGAATTCAGGTAATTCCTAATGTTTCACTTCGTTAAGAAACATTAAAGATGAAGAGAATACAATACAAACGTTTAGTATTGATTTTGAATTACTTTGTGCAACCCTAGTTCGTTAATCCACCATGGTTCCCACAACCCTAGTTGTGGAGGTTTTAGCCTCTCATGATTGTAAGATTATTATTAGCATTCATAGAGAAACACATAATTGAATACTTACAACGATGATTGAAAGAAAACCTGCTTTGAATATTGCAAGAATTGATGTTAAATAATCCAAGAAAAAAGAAGAAAATCAAGAAAGAAATCTCTAAGACTTGAATTAAAATTCACAACAACTTGTTCCTTATTGTGTCTCTTCATTGCTTCTATCATCTCTCTATCGTGTCTTCCTACTCAAAATAACCTAAAAAGTGTTTATTGGAAACTTCTCCCAAGAAAATAGGGAAAACTACCAAAACTAACGCCACCTCACCTACGACCCATAATAGCATTTTACGAGTCATACCTAACTCTTACATTGGCTGGCTTCGGCTAAATCTAGTTTAATTTTGATATATGGTATGAATTTACCAAGTACCTACAAGTCGTACAATCTTCCTTTGTCTTGATCTTGCAATCGCTGGCACCTTCTGTTAACTTTCACAGATGGCATGGTACGGCTCGTACCTATATTCTAAGATTCGTAAGTCCTTCTCATACCTTGAGTACTACCGATCATCTATTCTTCTGGTCTTTTCCAAGGTTTCTTGGTACGGGTCTTAGGTAGGTTTCACAACTCATGAGTGCCACCTGAACCAGGATACTTAGCCTTGGCAATTTCTTCTAGAACTTTTCATGACTTCTATGGTACGGCTCGTACCATGAGTTGTAACTTGACTCTTCTTCACAATTAGCTCCTATACCTTTCGACGATTCTCAATACGACTCGTACTGAGATCTGTACTAAGCCTCTTTTTGCATTTTCTCCATTTTTTGCACAATTCAGCTTGAATAACTATTTTCCCTAAAAACAAGGTAAAAGCACCTCATATCCATATAAATAATGCTATTTTCCCAGTTTTAAGCGTCGAAAGTGCTGTAAACTCGCAATAGATCAGGCATGAAGGATACCTCCTCTATCATCAATTCTTTTAAGGGTCATCCTTCAAATCAATTTCATCATCACTAATTTCGTCTTTCTCCTCCTCCTCCTCCTCCTCCTCATCGATGACCGCTACCACTTTGCATTCATCTGGGGGTTTTGTGGGTTGACACACCATGAAGGTGACTCACTCACCTCCCACTCTAAATTTTAGCTCCCTGAGCTCCACATCCACCAATGCTCTACCTGTGGCTAGCAATGGTTGCCCCATATGATAGGCACCTCGACATTCATATCGCAATCCAACATAACAAAGTTGATTGGAAGAATAAATTTGTCTACCCAAACCAAGACATCTTCTAACACCCCCATAGGTCTCTTGATAGATTGGTTTTCCATTAAAAGCCTCATTAAAATGGGCTTGGGATTCCCCAACCCCAATTTCTTGAAAAATGATAAGAGGCATCAAATTTATGCTTTCCCTAAGATCACATAAGGCCTTTATGAAAACGCACAACCTAATGGTAAAGGATGGTAAAAGCTTCAGGGTCCTCTCTCTTGGAAGAGAGATTGCTCGTCATCAATGCACTACGATGGTGCGTTACTTTCCCTACACCAGCATCAACAACCTTGTTTTTCTTCAACAAGTCCTTCATGTACTTTGCGTAGCCCAGCATTTGGAGAATGCATCCACCAGAAGTATATTTTTGGATAACTTGCTAACATCTCAACGAATTTCTGGAATTGGTTGTCCTCTTTCTTTTTTACTAACGGAGGTAGGATTCTAGGCTCCTATCCTTATTCATTTGATGCCTCCTTTCCTTTTTTGTCAGCATCATCATCGTTGGGCGTAACATCCCCTCCTTCTTAAGCAAGCACTTCTTCATCATTAACAATATTTGGTGCTTTTAGCACCACATCTTTCCCTTTATCAATTGTAATTGAATCACCAACTTTCTTGGTCTTCACACACGCATCAGCAAAGATTTTTCCACTCCTAGTAACAATGGCCATCCTTATTCGGATCTGGTAAGGTGTCACTAGAAAGTGTGCCCTTCATTCGAGGATTCATTTGGGATGACAAGTTGTTCATTTGAGCCTCTAAATGGATGTCGAGTGAGAGCTCACGGTTTTGGCAAGGTTAGACACCTCCCATTTTAACTCTTTGACCCCACTGTCCATGGACTCAACCTTTTTGAGCACTCGTGCTAGAATTTCTTCAATATTTGAATTCCCCACATCACTTACCCCTTGTTGCATTTGGGGTGTTTCAGCTTTTGGAGGATGGACATATGGGTTCAAACTTCAATTGTATCGCTCCCCATCACGACTTGGCTTATGATTTCCCCATCGCTCATTCCTATTAACCCGACCTTGGTTATCGCGGTTTCTCCAACCTTGATTCTCTTCTAGTGGATGCCAAGGGCCTATGTTGGTACATTGATATCCAGAGCTAGAACCCCCCACTTGACCAGCCTTGAATTGACACTCTTCCTTGTACCTTAGTAGTGAAGCTTCACCCTCATATTGCATAGGGCCTTGAGTCCCTAAAACATTGACATTCTTGGACTCAGTTCCCAAGACATGCTTTGTCATTAATTTGTGATGGCTCATCATCTTTGCGAAGGTCTCATCTCTCTCTTCATCTCTTTTTCTCATTTCCTCAGTCACAAGGCTTGAATTAGCGCCACTTACGGGCACTTCAGTGTCCCTAGTATACCACACTTGATTTGTTTTGGTCATCCTATCCCAAAGTGCCTTGGTTATCCTATAAGGTTGGTCTATGAGAGATTCCCCAGCTAAGTTATTAGCCACTGAGTTGTTAATTGAATCCCGGGATCGATAAAAATTCAAAAGTAGCACTCCATTCGGTAACCCGTGGTTTGGACATAAGGCCTTTTTCTTCTTGAACTGAAGCATGCTTCATGTAAGGTTTCACCCAAGATTTGCCTAAAGTTGGTAATGTCATCTCTCAACTACAACATCCTCGATGGAGGGAAGAACCTATCTAAGAAAGCTTTCGTCAATTTTTTCCCCGAAGTAATACGCCCTGGAGGAAGCTCCTCTAACCGCATGGTAGCTTCTCCAGTCAAGGAAAATGGGAAAAGCCTTAGTGTAATCGACTCTTGACTAATATTGGTAATGTTGAAAGGTTGGCATATCTCAAGGAAATTCTTAAGATGTCGATTATCATCCTCACTTGGTTGTCCTCCAAAGAGTCCTTTCATTTGTAGTAGGTGTAACATCATGTTGGTCACATGAAACACTACATTCCCCACCATGGCTGGTCGGCGAATGGCATCCGCTACTTCTGGCATCATTGGATCATCAACCTCGTGGTCAATGTGGCCGTCCATAGAACCCTCTTGAGAGTATTGGCTCATATCATTCATCCTAAAGAGACACCAAAAACAACAACAAATGTTAAAACAAAACACCAGATGCTTAATTAATTCAAATTACCAACAACTAGGGGCTATCTAATCCTATTCCCCGGAAGCAGCGACAAAATTGATGATGTCCAAATCTAATCCTTGATCTTGGGAAGAATTGCATGCCCAAGTGATACTCAAATGATTCATTTCTACTTGTTTATCTATCGTTATGTGTACATTCTCATGTGATCTAAACGTGAATTTATACTAACCAACATGATTAGTGTTGTTTTGCAGGTAAAATGGAATTTTGGGAATCTAAGATACATGTTGGTAAAGATCGGGAATGGACTTGGAAATACGGAGTGGAAAAGGACAATAAGAGTAAAGAGAGGGCTCAGCGATGGAGTCGTGTCACGCTGCCATCGCGGAGGCATCGCCTTCAGAAATAATTTGGTCAATTTGCCAAAGAAGGTGCGTTGCCAGCACCGTGGCACGTCGTCGCCCGCGACGTGCAGCCGTGGCACGCCGAGGTGAAATTGCTGGGGAGCCGACGAGAGGGTCCGCGATACCCCGTGGACGTAGGAGGTCGGCGATACACTCCGCGTGCCACGTTGTTTGTTATTCCGTGAAAAATTCTCAATAGTATAAATAGTAACTTAGGTTTTATTTTAAACACTCGACTCGTCTAGCAGTTAACTGTACATGCAGTTTCATGCACTAAAATTCAGGTTATTCTCTATCTCTTTCTCTTTATCTCACTGCTTTTATGAATTCTACTTATTTGATGATGATTTGACCCACAAATGAGTGGCTAATTCACTTTGCCGAGGTTAAGAACAATTGTAGGTGGAATGTAATTGTTGATCACTTCAGCTTTTCATCTTTTTCTTCAATGGTTGTTCTATCTTTTCTTGTTCTTACTATATTAATGTTTGGCCAATGTTAATGACATATCTAAAAATCCAATTTTGATTTTGAAAAGGAAAGAAATTGGAAAGACGTGGAATTGGCAGATATGATCTCTTCATCTAGGGAAATTGAGAATTGATTTACATTCTGTAATAGAAATATATCCTAAAAGTCGTATTAGTCAATAAGGAATCTACATGTAAGTACAGAGCATGAAATTCTTATCACGTAAATGTAGATTAAGGTTCATGATTCTTAAATTGGATAGGGGTCGAAAGTTCCAATCCAATTCCGCAATAATTCTGACTATATAACCTAAGAAAAGATTAACATAATTGTATTGATAAATTAATTCCCTTCATGTTTGTTTAACTCGCCTTGCTCATTAGTATTGTCGACCCAAATTATAATCTTTATTAGATTTTTTATTACTTAGTAAACTCTCAAAATATTGTTTATTTGGTTTTCTCGTGCATTCTTAAAGATATAGTTCACTAACGCTTAAGTTAATTAGTACCGTAGCTCGCCCCTCGTAGGATCGATACTTCTGGCTTTACTTCTAAGCCACTTTACTACTTGTTCCCACGTGCATTTGCGTGTAGTTACCACAACACCAACAAGTTTTTACGCTTGGCTGTCGGGACTCGGCAATCGGTAAATTTGTTTTCTGGGTTGTTAGCTTACAAATTCTATATAAGTGTTGATAACTTGATCTTAGCCTTTCTCTTGCTATATTGAATTTTGTTGAACACTCTGGGTAAGAGATAAGGAGTTACATTCATACATAGAGCCATAAAGACAATTCCATCGTCAAAGAAGGGAAGTTTTAGAGAAGAAGGTACATAAGACAGCATAACTCGAGCAACAACAATCCACCACTTGTGAGGGCAAGAAAGGTGCCCGAGAAAATGGCAAAGAAGGCCGATTTGCGAAGTGGCAATCCCACATAATGTTACATCTAGTATTCGCGTACCAGAGCCAGGAGGGAGGTTTGAGCTAAAAAGTACATGGTGCAATTGCTGCACACCAATGCAATTCACAGTCTCCTACGAAGATCCACAACAACATCTCCAAACCTTTTTGGAGATAAGTGACACTTACATCCGCCGGAGTATCATTCGACTACGTAAGGCTTACATTATTCCCATTTTCATTATTGGGGGAAGCAAAGAGGTGGTTGAAAGTTGAACCAACTAACTCTATCACCACTTGGGATGATCTTGCAAGAAAATTTTTTGATACGATTCTTTCCCATCCAGGAAAATGGGAAGAAGACTTAGAAGTCGATTCAAGTTTTAAACAAAGAGATTGTGAGAACCTGTACCAAGCCTGGGAGAGGTTCAAATCAAAGTTAAGGGATTGTCCTCACAATCACTACTCCAATGACGTGTTGGTTCATACTCATGTAGGTTTGGAACCCCATACAAAAAATTTTGCTAGACTCATCACTAGGGACAAGCATTAGAAAAGACTTATTAGGAGTCAGACCTTTGTTAAATCGTATTTCAGGGAAATCCAAAGAGTGGAATGCTGACTCTTCAAGAGGAGGAACAAGGAAAGCCAAGGAGTCTTTGATAAGGATGGTTTTGCGCCTATCGCCGCATTTATAGCCGCGTTGCAAAATCAACCAACACCCACTTCAAGCAAAGTATGAGATTGAATCAATCACAAGCCCGGCCAATGTAGTGCAAGCAGGTTTGGTGGTGAAGTATGCGGAGTAATGAACACTCACTGAGTGTTGTGGTGCAAACCGCATTCGCTGAACTTTGTTGGGAACGTCCAAAGAAATAATCACCGCTAGTATGACAACAATTACAACTCGAATTGGAGGAATCATCCGAATTTCTCTTGGGGTAGTAAATAATATCATGCGTAGTTCGAATCGTGTGTGCAGAAATCAAGTGGGGAAGCAGCACTACGCCCTCAATATTGCAGAGGAAACGATGCACCTCCTCCACCACCCATTAGCATCGAGGAAATGTTCAAAATGAATGATAGCTAACAAAGCTCAAATGCGTCGATTATGTGAAATTGAAGGCAGATCTGGAAAAACCAACACAGCTACAAAGGCATTGGAGTACCAGCTTTGGACAACTAGCCGGAGCTCAAAACACTGTGCCTGTGAGGAGGACCGACACTCCACCCGAATCCCAAGCAGTTAATGCAAGGACGATAAAGGAAGCTGATTACAACTAAGTGAGTGCGGAACTGTAAAGACCACCAAGAAAGGTGGAGTAGTGGAGATAGATAGGGAACATGATGAGAGATGAGAAGGCAACTGAGGCAACCAGTTAGACCACCACCCCCATTCCCTCAAAGATTAAAGAAACACAAGGAGGAAGCTTTTTTCAAAAAGTTCATGGAGGTTCTTAAACAGGTACACATTAATTTACCTTTGGTTGATGTTTTGTAGGGAGTGCCGAAATATGCAAAGTATATCAAGGACATCGTAGCTAACAAAAGCATTGACTGAAAGTATGCTACGTTGGCTCTTACCGGTGAAATGCACTTCCTGGACATGTGCAATGTGCTGCCAACAAATCTCAAGGACCCCGGGAGCTTTACACCCGATCACACCTAGCAAAGTATCCGAGCTCGTGGATTATGTGACTTGGGAGTGAGCATAAACTTGATGCCGACATCGGTGTTCAAGAAGTTGGGGCCGTAGTCCTAGACCAACTACAGCTGGATCTTGCAAGCATGGACCGTTCTTTGGCCGCACTGCATGGCATTGTGGAGGACGTGCTAGTGCAATTGGGTTCCCTTATCTCCCGCATTTTATCGTTTTAGATTTTTAGCCGGATGCGGAAGTCCCATTTATTTGGGACGTCCTTTCTGGCAACCTAGGAGAGATTTGATTGATGTAGTCAGCGGAAGCTAACCATGCGAGCGCATGACAAAGTGGGAGGTATTTGATGTGTATAAGGCTCGAAGCTTCCGTCCATCTAGCGAGGAGCTAAAGAATCAATGCCAAACCAAGAAGCAATTCTTTTCATTGTTGATTCTCAAGATCCATTGGAGAGAGCTGATAAGCTCCGATCATTTCTGAGATAGAGATACTTATGAGATGGTGCAAATGTTGAATGAATCAAAATGGTATCTCAGAAGCAAGACTTTCACCTATCAATGAGGTCCCTGAACCATTGCCTAAACCATCTATCGAGGAAGCACCAAACTGGAGTTAGAAGACATTGCCTCCACATCCAAATATGTTTTGGGGGAAGATGACACCTTTCCACTATCATCTCCGCAACTGATGGAGTACAAGTAAATGAGGCATTGGTGGTTCTCAAGAGGAGGAAGAAAGCAATGGGCCGGGCAAATGTCGCATATTGTGGCACACCCAGTTTTTGCACACAGTAATTTTTATGGAGGAAGGAGAAAAGCTAACTGCATAACACCGGAGGTTGAATCCTAAGTGATGAAGGATGTGGTTAGGAAGGAAGTAATCAAGTGGCTTGATGCAGGTGTGGTCTATCCTATTTGCATACCGAATGGGTCGCCCCGTTCAGCCAGGTCCCAAAGAAAGGAGGGGATGACCGTGGTCACCAACGAGAAGAATAAGCTGATTCCTACACACACAAACACAGCCGGCGAATTTGCATGGACTACGTAAAGCTCAATGAAGCCCCAAGGAAAGATCACTATCCTATCCCGTTTATTGATCAAATGCTAAATTGATTAGCTGGGAAAGAATATTATTGTTTCCTTGACGGGTACTGCTATAACCAAATAGCCGTAGCACCGAAGGACCAGGAGAAGACTACTTTCACATGTCCTTATGGACATATGCTGTGCGGATGCCATTCGGTCTATGTAATGCACCCGCCACATTCCAAAAATGCATGATAGCGATCTTTCACGATATGGTGGAAGATTTCATTGAGGTATTTATGGATGATTTTTCGTTTTCTAGAATTCGCTTGCTACTTATTTGCAAAATCTTGACAAATGGTGCTAGCTCAAGGTGAAGATTCCAACTTGTACTCAACCGGGAGAAATGTCATTTTTTAGTCAAGGAGGGTATCGTCCTTGGCCATAAAGTGTCTTGCAAGGCTGGAGGTCGATCGTGCAAAGACGGGTTATCAAAAGCTACCACCACCTATGTTAATGAAGGGTGTTCGCAGTTTCTGACATGCAAGGATTCTACAGACGAAACCATTAAGAACTTCTCTCAAATTTCTAGACCAATATGCAGCTCTAGTAAAAGAGGTGAAGTTCGAGTTTGATGAGGATTGTGTCAAAGCATTCGAGGAGTTGAAATAGAAGTTGATAGAAGCACCTATTCTCATTTCTCCTAGATTGGGAAAACCTTTGAACTAATGTGTGATGCAGGTGACGTGGTTGTAGGAGTTGTATTGGGGAAGCGGAGGAATAGAATTTTTTCATTCTATTCATTATGCAAGCAAAACACTCGGACGCAACCTAAGTCAATTATAATACGTAAAAGGAGATGCTAGCAATTGTGTTCGCTTGATAAATCTGTGTCCTATTTGGTGGGTTCTAGAGTAGTGGTGTCTACCGATCATGGCGATTCGATATCTCGTTAAGAAGAAGGATGCAAAGCCCGTGATGATCGATGGACTCTTGTTAAAACAGTTTGACCTAGAGATTCGAGACGTAAAAGGAGCGAGAATCGCTGCGCATCACCTATCGTGATTGGAAGCTGGCCGCATATGAAGGAAGGTGACAAAGATCAAAGAAGAGTTCCTGCATGAGCACTTCTTGAAATAAGGGAAGTCAAATCCCTTGGTATGCGATATTGTGAATTTGCTAGTGAGTGGAGTCTATCCACTGTGAGGCTACTACTGCCAGAAAGAAGCTGAGGCATGATCAAGGTGTATTATATTTGGGATGAGCCGAACTTGCTAAGCAGTGGACTCGGATCGTGTGATGAGAAGATGCACTGGAGAGCCGTATCGTGTAAGTTTTTAAGGAGTTGTCCTCTTCATTTTATGGAGGGCACTAATGGAGGTGAGCGGATGCCGCACAAGGTGTTACAGCCACCGCTTCTTTTGGCCTACACTACTTAGAGACTCTATGGCATACGTAAAACGTGTGATGTATGTCAAAGGATAGGCACAATTGGTAGAAGGGAAGGAGATGCCGCAAAGCAGTATATTAGAAGTGGAGATCTTTATGTATGGGGTATAGATTTCATGGGCCCGTTCCTACCTTCTCATTTGGTAATCGTTACATCTTGGGCGGCCGTTGATTATGTATCAAACTGTCACTAAATAGCTTGCCCCAGAATGACAACAAGGTGGTAACAAAATTTGTGAAAAGAACATTCTCACCATCCAGGGACACCTCGAGCCATTATCGGTGATGAAGGGGCTCATTTTGTAAATGCAAGTTTCAAAAATTTTCTAGCTAAGTATGGGGTGTGCCACAAGGTAGCAACAACATATCATCCCCAAACTAGTATGCAAGTGGAGGTGTCTAATGTAGAAGCAAAGGTGTTCCCATGCTGTAGTGGAATTAAAGGAATGCACAACGTAGTGATTGGTCAAGCAAATCTCGACGATGCGTTGTGGGCTTATAGAATCGCGTACAAGACATAAATTGGGACTTCTCTGCATATCGTCTATGGAAAGGCTTGTCATCTGCCCGCGAGCTAGAACACCGAGCTTTTTTGGGCCGTGAGAAATTGAACATGGATCTAGAGCTAGCTGGGAAGAAAAGGCCGATGCAACTCAGTGAACTCGTGGAGTTTCGTTGGCATGCTTAAGTGAAAGTGCCAAGTGTTACAAAGAGAAAACGGCCGAGGTGGCACGATCGATATACGGTGTACCTGACCTTGAGCCAGGGCAGAAGTATTGCTATTCAATTCAAGATTGAAGCTTTGTCCATGTAAATTGTGGTCCAAATGGTCGTACGTTTGAGGTGGTGAGAATGACCCCGCACGGGCAAGGAGTCACTGGGCAAGAAGATAGAAGTGCCACGTTCTTAGTAAATGAGAAGCTATGTAAGCATTATTTGGGTGAGGACGTTATTCTAGAGAAGAAGACCATCACTCTAGAGGATGACTCGAGCAATGAATGACGCCGAGCCGCAACGGTAAATCAGCGCCACGGAGGCAACCCGTGAAATTGTTGTAATGTAGAGTAATACTTGAAAAATATATATATATATTTCATACAAACCTATGAATTCTAACCAATTTCTTGTGGTGAAATGATTTTCTGTGTGGAACGAGGGAAATGCAAGAAGCGCAAAGGAAAATCGAGGTGAGAAAATAAAATTGGCACATTACAAAGGAGTCTACGCGATGGCTCCGTGTCACAGAGGTGTTCCGCGTTACCCTCCTAACACGTTGAAGAGTGTCAGCAGATTTTTTAAAACTTAACACTAGCGCGATGGCCCGTGTCATAGAGGCAAGGTTCCGCGTTGCACTGCGGACACGTTGAGTGTTATTTCGCTGCCGGGTCACACCGGGTCACCAGTAACTCGCAAAACACTTTAAAACCCCAAATCCCCTCATTCTTTCCTATTTCTTCACTTCTCCGCGACCAACACCCTAAATCCCCTTCTCCCAACGTGACACGGACCTAGGCATCGATTTTCTTCGAGTTTTCTTCAATTTCATTGGATTAAAGGTATGTTCTTGAACTTTTCCTTGTTTTTGCTCAAATCTTCGATTCTTGAACATGTGTAGTGATTGAACCTTGCCCTAAGTGAGAATTAATCTTGAATTCATTTAAGTTATGATTGATTGATGTTCATAGTATCGTTGTGAGTATATAAACTCGATGATTGCATGTTTTATTGAATTTTTGCAAAATTGATAGCTAGGGTTAAAGATTGAATAGGAAGAAGACTAAATTTGTTTGAAATGTGAAAAATTCTGGGTTGTTCATGTTGGGTGAAGTGAATTATGTTGTGATTAATGTTGAATATGCTAAGTAGACAAGGGATTTCAGGAAAATGAATAGGTGAATTACATAGGTTGTTGAGAACAAAATTTGGCTAAGTGCTATGATGATGAATGGAATCGATGGCGATATTTTTATTCATCATACGAAGTCTCGAGTAGTACATAGTAAATATTCCATCGACTTATATGAAGGCACTAAGCATGTTGAATGTTAAGAATTGGGAAATCATGAATGTCTTGTCGAATTGTTTTGATTGCGGCTAAAGACTAAGTGTGGGGGTGACCCAATTTAAACCCAACCTTAGTTGTAGCTAGTTATGACTTGAATAACATTGGGATTGTATGTTTAAATGTGCAGAACAATGTCAAAGTATAAGACATTGGCAAGGGCGCTTCCCACATCGGGCGCCAAATAGAAAAGAGTCGATTGGGGAACAAAGAGTCTCCGGGGCACACTGTTTCCGCGAGGCCAACGCCTTACAATAATGGAACCCGATGGGTGACTGATGGCGGGAAGAAGGGTATGCAAAACACCAAGAAACCAAATACTTCCTGTGAAGAGGAAATAGCACGGAGCCGCCGGCAATGTGAATTCTCATGATTGTACACCGGATTGACACCACCGGGCCGAACATCATCTTCGAAGAGCCTGTGTGGAGTGCAATCTCCATCTAATCCGGGAGTTCTATGCCAACGGAACCCGATCCTCAAGGCAGCTACACTGCCAAGATCGTGGGGCAAAGCCACCTTTGAGCCCTATCACTTGGAATGCTATCTTGGGGCGCGGGGACAAAGACGCCCATGTCCTCCGGCAACTCAACATCATCCCACCCTATGCGGACATCGACGCACTCTATGTGGAGCCCGATCGACAAGACGGTGGGGTAGGGTACAAGGGAGAGGGCTACCATCAAATATCAGTCTACCTCGTACGAACAGGAAGCCGTGATTTGGCTGAAAATTGTGTGCTCATGCTTGATCTCGGGTGTACATGACATGTCACCGGATCGAAGTCTCGCTTGGTGTATGCCCCGATGAAGGGGCTTGAGATCAATGTTGGGGAGGTAATCATCTCCGCCAGGAAGAGAGCCCGACCGCATCAAGGGCATAGATACTAAGCTGAATGGCTTGTTTACCACGCTCCCGATGTGGCCATGATATCGAGGAGGAGGCCCTAGATTACATCCCACAAATTGACAAGCATGCCTTGGATGTCACCAAAACCAAGGCACTCCGACACTACCATGGCCGAGAGCTCACACTAGCCGAGCGACATGCTCGGATGACCGCATATGGCCCGCATGTATGGGATGCGCATTCTCGCAATTGCGCATTGGCGGGAGGCCCGCAAATGTAGGATGAGCTGCGATCGACTTGATTACCCTTCGACGAATGCCCGGCTCTAGCGCAGAGCGGCCACTTTTTGTGGAGCCCAGACGATGATGTCCCACCTGGCGAGGAGCATACGCCTGGAAGACTTAGATGTTGAGTCGACGAGGACGGCGGGGGCGATTCCCGATATAGGAGACGAGGCAACTGCATTCGATGAAGAAGTTGAATACTTTGATTGATTAGGGAGTTTCACAACCTACCTTTGTGATATGTTGAATTATGTGGAACACCGGGACAAGGTGTTCGCTTTAAGTGTGGGGTGGGAGTAGTTAGTGCCAAAACCCTTTTGTTTTTGTTTATGTTTATGTTGTGTACAGTTTGTGAAAAATGTGACCCTATGACTTTGTGTGGTGTGTCCGTAATTAAGCTGGTGTTGTAATGAATGTTGCCGGTGTGTGCTATGTTGAGTCAGTTGTTGGTCAAGGTTGTGTAAATATTTTTCAATTGATATTTTTTTTAGTCTTCTATCGAAATTTCAAAATTTTTAAAATTTTTTTGTTGAAATTCTTTATGATTGGGTTTCTCTGCGTTTGTTTTCTGCTTTTACCGAGAAAAATCCCATTGAACCGAAGTGGTGTATAAGACCGCTCATGTGACGGATGGATGATAATTCACTAAGGGAAATGTGAACATAGGAGTAGTTTTTTTCCTTTATTTTCTTTCTGTTATTGTTTTTTTTCCAAATGTGTCGCTACTTCATGGTTCAGAATTCTTGTTACGTGTTGTACATGATATAATGATGCAAAGGTGATTCGTATGAAAGAATACAAATGTGTAAACACAAGAGATACCTAGGCCATAGAGTTCGATTCAAGGTGATCGAGGCTTAATAGTGAATTCCTGTAATTAGCCGATTGAAGAGTCTCAGAATATGTCTTGGAGTTGAGCATGTGCAATGAGTGTGAGGTGAGGTTTTGATTATTCCATGCTATCAGGAAGTGCTCAACTTCCTTGTGTGTGTACGAAACAAAATGAAGGGATGTATTGTAGGGAAAGGATGTAGGCATTTTTGATTAACCGAAAGTTTCTCCATTATCAGACTTACCTTGAATGTACATCCTAGTTAGCCCCATTGAGCCTTTAGCCCAATTTTTCCTTCTTTGAAGAGTGTACAAACCGAGCTTAATCCCTTGTTTTTCATTAGCCCCGAATTTGATCCAAAACCTAAGTAGCCAAGAAAACAATTTTCCCACAAGGTAAAGGAATGAGAATTGTGAGAAGAAAGGAAAACGGAAGTGGTGAAAGCAAAGAAAAGGTCGAAGGTGTACTTTAAGGAAATTAAATAAAATAAAGATGTATAACTAATCTTTGTTAGCAAGTCGAGTGTGCTTAAAGAAATGGGAACAAAAACAAAGAAAAAATTAAGAATGAGAGGATGAAGGAAGAAACAATGCCTATAATGATGGTGGGATGTATTGAAAAACACTTAAGGAAGCTAGTGCTATTATTGGTTAGCCCAACATTTACCAGTTCCTTAGCTTATTACAACCCGTTAAGTCCTACGTGATCTTACATCACGCGCCCCATATTAAGGAGTAATACAATTGTGGAAAGCCTAAGGTTCATGACATGATGCATGTGAATTCTTTTGGGAGAGAGAGAGAAATCGTGTTCATATACCCCTACATGTAATGCTTTGGAAATCATATGATTGCCAATAGGGAAATTCTCTTGTGTTGTGAGGGCACATGCTTGACGAGAGTTAAAATTGTGATTTGATGTCTTGAATGGGGCTAATTTGCATGAGTTTGCCAAGATCGAGAGTCGATTCTTGAGTTTAGGAGAATGTAATGTGGTGTATTTTATCAGAGCTGATGAGAGCATGCATGTTTTCTTGATGATTTGTTATATTAAATAATCGTGGTATAAGCCGTAACTCGAATTGTCGAGCCAAAGTAGCTATGTGGGTGCCATTTGGTATCCAGATGCGGTGGTATTGTTCGAGGACGAACAAGGTTTTAAGTGTGGGTAAGTGATCTTGGGCAGAATTGCATGCCCAAGTGATACTCAAATGCTTCATTTCGACTTTTTATCTATCGTTATGTGAGCATTCTCATGTGATTTGTAGTTAAATGTGAATTTATACTAATCCAACATGATTAGTGTTGTTTTGGTGTAAAGGGAATTTTGGGAAGCTAAGATACATGCTGGTAAAGACGGAATGGACTTGGAAACACTGGGAGTGGAAAAGAACAAGGAAGAGAAGAAAATAAGGGCTCCACGATGGAGCCGTGTCACTGCCATCAGCGAGGCATTCCCGCCGGTAGAAATAATTTGGTCAATTTCCAAACAAGGTGCGCGATAGCTCCGTGGCACGTTGGTTAGGCTCCGCGATGCGTGCAAAGGGGCGCGCCGAGGTGAAATTGCCGAGGAGCCGACCTCCGTGAGAGGGTCCATGATACCCCGTGGCACGGAGTGGACCGCTCCGCGACACTCCGTGCCACGTTGCTTGTTATTCCGAGAAAATTCTCTATAGTATAAATAGCACACTTAGTTTATTTTAAAACATTCTCGACTCTGGTTGAGCAAGAACGTGGGTTATAGGCAGTTGAGGGGACGAAAATCAGGGTTATTCTCTCTATCTCTTTCTCTTTTATCTCAATTTGTTTGAAGGAATTCTACTTATTTGATGATGATTAATCCAATAAAATGAGTGGTTGATTCACTTTGACGCAGGTTAAGAACAATCAGTAGGGAATGTAATTGTTGATCATTTTAGTTTTCATCTTTTCTTCAATGGCTGTTCTATCAATTCTTGTTTACCGCATTAATATTTTGCCAATGTTAATGTATATCTAAAATCCAATTTTGATTTTGAAAAGGAAAGAAATTGGAAAGATGTGAATTGGTAGATATGATCTCTCTTCTTAGTTTAGAAAAATTGAGAATTGATTTACATTCGTAATACAAATATCCGAAAGTCTTATTAGTCAATTAAGGAATCTGCTATGTATGGCTAGAGCATGAAATTTTTTATCATAGAAATGTAGATTAAGGTTCGATTCTTAAATTGGATAGGAGTCGAAAGTTCCAATCCATAGGCACTAATTGTTGACTAGCAACCAAAGGAAGATTAACCACTGAATTGTATTGATAAATTAATTCCCTGCATGTTTGTTTAACCTCAGCTTGCTCATTACTATTGTCAGACTCAAATTATAATCTTACTTAGATTTTTATTACTTAGTAAACTCAACTCTCAAAATATTGTTTATTTGGTTTTCTGCATTCTTAAAGATATAGTTCACTAACGCTTAAGTTAATTAGTACCGTAGCTCAGTCCCTGTGGGATTGATACTTGGCTTTACTTAAGCCACTTTACTACTTGTTCGACCATGTGCACTTGCGTGTAGTTACCACAGCACCGAAAAATCCTCAAAAGGATAAAGTGTAAATGATCGTTGCAATATAATTACCCAACTTGTGAGTAAGGGGTTGAATCCATAGGCAATAGAGTTGATGGCACAAAAGTTGTCTATCAAATTGAACTAAGTTGTATCATTGTCTTAAAAATGGAAAAGTAAATATTGGGGGTTAAAATGATCTTAAACAGAATTTAAATTCAATCAATCAACTACTAGTAAATCAACTTGAATAAGCAAAGATGAGCAAGTGCTAGGGGGTGCGCTATGAACAGGGCGCCAATTGGATTGGAGTTAACTAGGAAATTAAAGCAACACTCACAAGCATAAATAGTCGTGGACAAGGCAATATTCTATATTTCTCAACCTCTTGAGTATCTTTTGCCTCAGGTTTTCTCAAAACCCAAGGTCCCATACACATTAACCACTATAACTTGGGCAAGAATTGACTATCACTAGCCTCAATTCTTTAATGGTGTATGATAGTGGGTTTTAGCTATCTCTAGCCCAACCCCACAAAATCCTAATCCAAATACCCATCATTATTTTCTTACCCATATTTTTTTCCTCTTTTTCAAGAAACAATAGAATAAATAAAAGCAACCCATATTTCCAACTATGGACAATTCAATTATTAATTCAAGGAAACAATAGATTTATGCTAAATAAGTAAGTTTAAGATTAAAATAGCAACACCCAATCCAATTTAGACCCTATCATGCACACACCCTTAGAAAGATGTTTAGTTACTCATGCATGAAGAAAAAGAGATTATATTAAGAAATAAAACCATGTCAATCACCATCAAGAGTAAATTTCAAGCTCAAGGTTGTTCCTCAATGGAGGGTTTTACCTTAAGGAAGAAGAAGAAGATCAAGATGAAGAAAAACTCTCTATATTTTTTGTTCTCTCATGAAATTCAAAACAATACAATTCAATATTCTAATGGAATGGAATATTTGGTACTTTACAAGGAATGTATTGAAATAGTTTAAAGTTTCTCCTATTTTTTGTGTTGGATGATTTTACCCTTCTGATTATGGCCTCACTTGTGAGGCACTGCACTATCACAACTGGGGGCCAGTGACTCTTGCAGTAGTCCGGCGTTGGCACCGGTGGTTCACAGGTGCTAACTCGCGTTCCGCCAGTGTAACTTCCACTTCCACACAATGTTCTCCTATGTTTGGCCGGCGTTTCTCTAGTGTCATCTGGTGGAACACAGGTCCTCTGTTTCAAGCTCCATATTTTTTTCAATTCCTTACTTTCTCTTCTTAAATTTAATGCCTGCAAAAACCAAAGAGAAAGAGCATAAAATCATCCTAAATGACTTGAAACCAAGTAAAAACTCATGTTTAAAAGCCTAATGAGTTGGTAAATTACCAAATCATCAATAAAATGAATTCTTCTACATCTCCTCAATTAACTCTTTTGGATCCTTGTCCACTTTTGAACCATGAAATTCTAGCGGATTCATCCTAGTGAAGTCTCGCACCTTAGTCGCTGTCGTAGTACCATTCGTGTGCACCTGAGCCACAGCTGCTGGTTGACCTGGGTTGTCATAGACTAGACCAACATCTCAAATGTAGCCCTGAACTCAGCATGAGTCACCTTCCTATGCAAAGGATCAGCTGGAGCTAGTGGGGCTAGCTGATGCCCATCTCCATTGCCATTCCCATGGCCATCGTCGTTGCCATTTCTTCTTCCATTGACTCGATGGAGAGGCATATTCCTGCAAACATGTACAACATGAATTAGAGGGATAGGGGAGTTCATTTCACGACATAGATCATGAAATAAGGAAAAGTTCCTAAAATGTTTCGTAGCCTCTAACTGTGGCGTGCTTCACACCCATGGAAAAGACTCTACTTAACGTGGCGTTTAAACATCCTAGGACACACCTAAACCTTTGCTCTGATAACAAATTTTTCATGAATCGAGCGTGGACCCGGACCAAGACACGAAACCTAAAACCATGAAAGGCTCCAAGCTAACCCATGGCACATGCATAACATGAAAGAGGGAATATCTAAAGCGGAAAGTAAGGCATAGACATAGCATATATGGAAGTATAGAACATATCACATAGCATAACCGGAGACAACAATTCTACATTGCTGAATCATATAACATACTGTATGAAAAGCCTCTAATCATAAGATGAGCTGATGGGACAACACCCTTAAATAGCTTGCTAAATCTAAAACATGAAAGACATAAACAACATAAGAAAAAGTTGATGTTCTCAGTTGATGAGGACTCACCACGGCTGGGACATGACTGAATCAGAGTGGAAGCGGTACTAACATTGAGGCTGAGTATGGTCACCCGAACCTATATAATGAGATGATATAGCATAGAAGTATACGGTCAGTACTTTGAATTCCCTGAGTATGTAGAGAAAGTAAAACATGCTAAATAAGCAATAGTCTGAAATCATGAGTAGAAAATAGATAGAACATGTTAGTAAGGGCAACAACCATATTCTTGAAGTATAATTATGAGATATTCATCGTAAGCCGAAACATAATGACCCCAAGTTCTAAAATAGAAATAATATCATGTACCATACTTGAAATCATAAGTGAAACTCATAAACTGATCATTGGGTCAAATATTCCATAAAACATAATATCGCAAGTCATGAACATGAGTAACTTGAAACATGAGGAACAATAGGAGGCTTCGTCATAATGGACACGATCATGATAGATCTTACATGATGCCCCAACTATCTCACTCATGTTGGCAAAGCTGTCCTAAGCCTTACCATGGAAAAAAATGATTAAGGTATGATATCATTGGTGTACCCTGGGGTGGGGGGAAACACTATCTTGAGAGGCCCCAAATATTAGTATATACCTATAGTGTTGCATATTTATAAGACCTAGGTCCTAAGAATCCCTGGCCTGCTCGGTGGTGGAAACTACTCCGAAAAACATGCATATCACTTATAATCATCTTCTCAAAATATTTCTTAAACCTCTTTGTTAGGAATCTTAACTCCAAAACATCTCTTAAAACTTATCTTTTAATCCTTGGCTAAATATCATGGTGAAACGTACTGTACTTTTACATAGGCTTTCCAAAAACATAAAACCATGCTTAATTTGAGTAAAATCGCCAACTTAAGATTCACAAATTCATGAGAGAATCTAGTAGAAAGCATGTATTCGTAATCATAAAATATGAATTGAAGCATAATAGACTTAAAATCATAAGAGAATCATAGAATTTCATTCAATTTGAATCTAACCCTAGAATTTCATAAAATCATGCTTGAAACTTTAAATTTGTGGATTCATGAGATATTTGATAAAGAAGACAAAATTATAATCATAGTGACATGAATATAATCTTAAGGAAACTGATTTCATGGAGGAACATGAAGGAATTCACCCACAATAAACTTATCACCAATTACACAAAAAAATTAGGGCATGGGAGGTGGGTATCATGAATTCGATTTGAAAGGGAAATGAGGGTGGAAGAAACCCCTCATTAAAAGTCCTACATACCTGGGTAAATTGATCCATTGACTTACCTTGAAAATCAAAGAGAAATTTAGATGAAGGTGATGAGTAGCCCTAGCTTCACTTGAGAGAGGACCTTCAATATATGATTATTTTAAATGAATGATGACTTAGGCTAGGTTAAATCCCTTAATACATCCTTTAATAATCCAAAAACGACGTCACCTAGGGGTTAGAAGATTAGGAATTTACAAAAATACCCCTGAAGATCGCACTTAAAAACTATCCCATCCACTACTACGGCTCGTCCTGCGACTGGTAGGACCTTACCATGACTCATACTGAGTCTCGTGGTCTCAGGTCATTCCTCTGATCATTCTATGAATCTTCCTATCATGGATACCTACCACGATTTGTACCTCCTTACCAAGTATCGTACCTAGATTCATGGTTCCTCTCATCACCTCAGAATATTGCTCCGAATCTCCTCCGACAACCACCTGGCATAACTCGTACCATCTTGGTATGAATCATAGATCCATGTCATAGCTTCAATGAATCATCTTTGGGCACCATGCTACGACCAGTTGTATGACTCGTACTACCTAGAAACGAGTCGTACTAAAGCATATTGCATACTTTTCTACTAGTCAAATTCCAAATCCCGAGTCTAGTCTTAGGATACTTTGGGGTGTTACATAATGTAATGCCCCAAAAAGTCCCTAAGATCATATATGAGACGTTTAGTAGAACCAACTGGAAAATGGCACCAGGCCATACCACGAGCATTAGGATTGTTTGTCCTATGATCTAATGAGTTGTTGGTTTTTCCCCATGGTATGAAAATTCTAAAAAATATCAAAAACTGCCCAGAACCGATGAGGGAATTGTATGACCCCTTATTTGATTGTACCGGTCATTATTTCTAGCTGTTGGAGCAGTTTCAGAAAGTGATCCAGAGGAGTATCAAGAACCCACGAAGGACACAACAATCCGTTGTTTGGACCAACAACCCATTGGTTTGGTTGTTGGGTTTGCCAGTTTCAGATTTAATTTTGATAGTTTGGGGGTATTTTGGTATAATTCTATGTTTTAACTCTGAAGTTACATCATTTTAGGATTTCTAGAGGTCTAATTAAAAGGTTTATCAAAGCCTAATGCCCCACTCTCTTCAAAATACCGTAACTTAGGATTTCTCTGTCAAGGCAAGACTAGGGTTCATCATCTCCATCTTCCTAATTTCTCTTAGATCTTCAAGAAAAGCTAAGGAATCATCTAACCCATGTATTTAGGGTCATGATGGGGAATTTTATCCGCCCTCATGTCAAATTTCACATCTATCTAATGAATATAAGTCTCCAGGAATGATCTTCTGAAATTCTAGGGTTAGACCCAATTCTCATGAAATCTCTTATGATTTCCTATGAATACAAGTCTCTTATGATTCAATATGATTTATGATTATGAATTCATATTTTGTACTAGAGTCTCTGATTAATATATGATATTCAAGATATGATGATTTTACTCAAGTATGTATGGTTTCATGAATCTCAAGCTTACGTATCATGGCCGACTCAACGACATTATTTTCATGGCTAGTTCATGTACGTCTAGTATGATTATGATTTTCATGTTTTCAACTAGCCATGAAAAACCAAGTATGTTCATGACTATGACAATGAGCAATATGCATGTTTTGGGAGTAGTATTTAGCATCGAGTAGGTTTGGATTTAGCGCACTAGGTCTCAGAACTAAGTGTTACTATAGGCATTTATTTATGTTTAGGACCTCTCCGGAGAGTGTTTCCTCAAACCCTACGGGGCTCACGAGTGATATCACTCTTTTATTGTTGTTTTCCCTAGCAAGGCTTAGGACAACACTGGTGACTTAAACGATATAGTTGGGGCATCATGTGCTCATTCATGATGGTGTCGATTTCGATGAAGTCTCCTACTGTTCCGCATATTTTAAGTTATTCATGTACAAGATTTATGATATCATTTTTTACATTATGATTTATCCATTGATCAGATTATGAGCTTCTTATATTTTCAAACATGTTTCATATGATTACTTTCAAAACCTTAGGTCATATGCTTCAGCTTATGATGAATAACTTATGTTTATGACTATTTCATGATCATGATTTTAGCATGTTATCTTTACTTTCATGTCCTATCTTGCTTTATACTCATGATTTCAGACCGTCAACTTGCTAGCATGTTCTACTTACCTTACATACTCAGTACATTCAAAGTACTGATTGTATACTTCTATGCTATATCATCTCATGATATAGGTTCAGGTGATCAGTCTCAACCCCGACATTAGCTCACTCCCACTTAAGTCCAATTCCATTTTTGATGAGTCCTTATGATCTGAGGACATCAGTTCTGTCATATGTTTCTTCGTTTATGGCTTTCAATTTTTAGATTTTGGTAGAGCAAGGTTGGAATGTTGTCCCATCGGCTCATCGTATGATTAGAGGATTTTTAGTCTTTTACTTATGTTATGTTCAGTATTCCTTTACACTTAGTTTATGCTCAAGAATATGCTATGTATGATCCATGTGTTAGCTTAGAGCGATTCGTGGTTTTAGGTCCCCTGTCGCGATCTAAGGTCCATGGTCAGGTCGTGACAACTAGCCAAGCCACCGAACAACCCCTTCATTTGAATAAGATGTAACATAGTGCTTGTCACACGGAACACAATATTCCATACCGTTGGATATAGGCAAATAGAATCATCTACATCATGAGCAATAGGCTCATCTTCCACATCCATGAACCCATCCACGCTGCCAGCATCACTAGCGTGGTTCATCTTTCTCCTTTGTATTCAACCAAAAACAACAAACAAAGTAAAAGTAAAACACGATGTAAAGCAAGTGTGAATTAAAAACAACAAATGGAAATCACAAGCCAATCTTCGGCAACAATGCTATTTTCTTATAACATCCAAAAACACTTATACGATAAAGGAGGTGGCTACGGTCATTGACAAAAACAAATTTTCCAATGAGTGTCGGGGTCAAATCCCACAAGGATTGGGGTTAGATTATCCAAGTGTTGTAAATCAACTCACAAAAGTAAACGTCATGCCTCAACAATATAAATTAAAAATTGGGGAAAAGAGTAAACAAGTATCAATCTCAAATGTAAAGCAAAACAGGAGAAAATAGTTTGTTGCAATGAATATGAGGGACTAGGGATGTGCATTCGATAGGGCGTCCACTAGAGAGGGGTTGATTAATCACCTTAGAAATGATTAGGAAATGGATTGCTTGGGTTATGGCTACACCCTATGTTTTTTAACAAAAAGGATGTGCATAACTTGGATTTTCTCAAACCTTGAGGTTCATGGTCAGGTCGTGACAACTAGTCAATCCACCGAAAAACCCCTTCATTTGAACAAGATGTAACATAGTGCTTGTCACATGGAACACAATATTCCATACCATTGGAGATAGCTGAATAGCATCAACTACATCATGAGCCATAGGCTCATCTTCTACATCCATGAACTCATCCACACTGCCAGCATCACTAGCGCGGTTCATCTTTCTCCTTTGTATTCAACCAAAAACAACAAACAAAGTACAATAAAAACACGATGTAAAGCAAGTGTGAATTAAAAACAACAAATGGCAATCACAAGAAAATCTCTGACAACGACGCCATTTTCTGATAACATCCAAAAACACTTCTATGATAAAGGAGGTGGCTACGGTCATTACAAAAATAGATTTTCCAATGAGTGTCGTGGTCGAATCCCAGGAGTATTGGGGTTAGATTATCCAAGTGCTTTAAATCAACTCACACAAGTAAACGTAATACCTCAACAATATAACTTAAAAATTGGGGAAAAGAGTAAATAAGTATCAATCTCAAATGTAAAGCAAAATAGGGGAAAATTGCTTGTTGCAATGAATATGAGGGACTAGGGATGTGCATTCGATGGGGCATCCACTAGAGAGAGGTTGATTAAGAACCTTAGACTTGATTAGGAAATGGATTGCTTTGGTTATGGCTACACCCTATGTTTTTCAACCAAAAGGATGTGCATAACTTGGATTTTATCAAACCCTAAAGCCATAATCATAAAACAACCAATAAGCTTGATGAAGGGTTAGACTATTTCTAGATCTAATCATTTAATAGAGCATGAATTTCGGTTTTTACTATCTTTAGCTCCAACCCATATATCAACACTCCAATTCCTAACTATTGAATCCTTACCTAACCTTTCCTCTTTCAAGCAAAAGCAAGATTAAAAAGCTAAATCAAATTTTGCAACAATCAATTATTGAATTAAATATTGAAGAAAACAATATATCCATGCTTGCTAATTGATTTTAAGAATAAATAGTCAACACCTGCTCAAGTCTAGACACCCTCATGCATACATACCCCTAGCAAGAAATTTAGTTACTCATAATCAAAGAGAGAGAATTTATACCCATAAGGAATTTCTTTACACTCATCATATTATCTAATCAAATCTCAATTCAAGCTCAAGGTTTGCAACAATGGTGGTCTTTCCCATTGAAGAAGAAAGAAAAAATGTACTCTAGCTATCTCTATGTTATACTCTCTCTCCTCTCTCCTCTATTCTCCCTCTATTCTCTCCCTATTTTGATGTGTATGTATAATTGGGGTAAAACTCTGTTATATTCTTTTTGCACAGCTCCCAAAATTTTCCTTGGAAGCTTCAAAGGTACAATTACGTATTTCTGGATGAGATTGGCCTTCAACAAATACAGCTCACTTTCGTGGCACCTGCATTTCGCAAGTGCTCTTCTGCCGCTCGCAGATCCTCTCTCAGGCTTAACCAGTAACCCGTTCATGTTGTTTGTGATAGCATATGTAGTCTGCAGATGCAAATCTGCGGCTCGCGGGTCTGCTTCACCAATATTCCAGTGTCATCTATGCGGCACCTCCTTTGCAGGAAGGGTTATTTATCCCTTGGGATGTCGATCCAAAAAAGGTTAAGTCTTTAATTCATTCAATGATCCCTAGAAAGTTCAAGCTCAAAAATGATTGTTCCTGTCATTTCTTGGGAGATGACACCGCATCTTTGAAAATACATTCTGTCGTTCACTATGCTTAGGCAGTTGATGAAGGCAACATACCACATGTCAAATTTGATTACGGTTGGTCTGACGATACCAACGTTCTTTCCTCCTCCAAGCTGGGCTTCATAGGGGTGTACACTTTCCACTACACTAAGGGTTTAGTTAGTCTATACTCTTATTCCTTCTCATAACAACGTAAGTTCAAGATCATTAAGCTCTCAAGCTCTTAAGGAAGGTTAAAGTTCGTCTTCTTCAACCTAGGGTTTCTTCAAGCTTGAGTTTAAGTTATTCATTTCAGGTATGTAAGGCTAACCTAAGTGAGGATTCCTATTCTTGCTCATTCCCTACATCTAGTAATGAGTTCACTGAGATTAATGCTAGGGGTTTTTCCCAATTCTTGAATAAGTCTTCTTCCCTATATGTTGAATTGTTTATTGTTAAATTCTTCACATTGAATTATATCTATTGTATCTCTTATTTGTTGATCATTACTCTCTTGATGTGTATTGAAGATATGTCTTGATTCTTGATTGATTGATGATGTTTCATGTCTCTTATCCGATGAACCCAATAGCATAAAACTTATTATTTTGAAAGCATTGTAATTGGAGATAAATGTGTTGTTTTCATAAAACTAGCAGATTTTTAAGAGAGTTTTCATAAAGAGATTTTGAGAAAGAAAGTACAATCTTATAGCATAATATTTAAGAAAGCTAAAGTAAAGCCTTACTTTTGAAAATCAAAGTTTATGAGCGTAGAAGCTCACAAGTTTTCAAAGTATAGGTTTGAGCCAAGGCTCATAAGTGAAGTACAGAGATTTTGAGCCAAGGCTCAACAAGAGTTTTTAAACATCTATTATATCTATAGATAAAGTTCTTTATAAAAGATGTTTTTAGCTACCTCATATAGGCATATTTATATGAGAATAGTTTTGGGAGGATTGTTTAGCACCAAGTTAGGTGAGGAGTTTAGATAACTTGTAAGCCAAAGAACTACGTAGCTAGTTTAGGATAGGATCGTGTCGTTGGTTCGAGCGACTTCTCAGAGAGTCCATGGTAAGGAGTTTAGTTTGGATCCACAGATAGTGATTGTCCTCTACCCTAGAAAGGCTTTGGATGGCTCTACCAACTTGAGCAAGATAGTTGGACATCATGTACTCATTCATGATAGTGTCGATTATGAGAAACTCTCCAACTAAAGATATACATTACTTGTACATGTATTTACAAAGATGACTTTGATGCATGAGTTTTATTGCATAAATTGTTTTACACATTGATCATATTATATTTTCTGCATCATTTAGAGCTTCAGTTTCAGTCTAGTCAGTTTGTTTCTTCAGTTCTAATACTCTTTCTTAAATTTTGTTCCGTTCAACCATTTTACATATCGTACATTCACATACTAAAGCCCTTTGCTTTGCATCTTATTTTGATGCAGATTTAGGTAGACAGGATCAGTAGCAGATGCTTCGTTAGGATCTCACTTCATCCATCTGTTGGTTAGGCCTCCTACTTTTGAAAAGTCCTAGTCTTATCGAGTTATTTTATTTTATAGGGCTTAAGGTAGCAGCGGAAGCTTGTCCCGGCTTCATAGATTAGTTAGAGTTGAGTAAAAAATATTTATTTTTAACATTAATTATGTTATAGTTAATAAATCTCGTTTTAATATATTGAGTTCACACAATTTTAGGTTAAGCATCATTTTTTTGCATTCTCAGCTAGTAGTAAGCCAAACCAGATAGCAACTTGGTGGGTAATCCAAAAGAATGGTGGATAGATTCTGGTGCAACTCTCCGGGTGGAACTTGCTTTGTTTATGAAAATAAAAAATTGTTTGGTTCATGCATTTTTGCTGGACCACATGTGACAATCTTCATGGAGAATTCTACTATTGCAAAGATTGAAGAACGTGCAAGATAGGCTTGAAGATGACATCAAGAAAGAATATGACTTTAAACAATGTCCTTCATGTTCCTAGAACATAGAAGAATTTTTTCTGAACATTGCTTCTGATCAAGAATAGATTCTAGTGTGTTTTTGTTTCCAATAAATTCGTAATTACCAAGAATGATATGTCTGTAGGAATACGCTACCTCACCGAGGGCCTTTTCAAATTCACTGTAATATCTATTAAAATGGATAAAAGTTCTGCTTCTTCTTACTTGATTCAAACAACTCATGGCATGCGCGTCTGGGACATGTTAATTACAAAACCTTGTAAAAATGATTAACTTGGAAGTATTGCATAAATTTGATTGCAACAATTCAAAATGTCAAGTATGCGTGAAATTTAAGTATGCTAAGCATCCTTGTAAGTTAATTGAAAGGAATTTCAATCCCTTAGATATAAATTCATGCAGATATTTGTGAAAGGAAGTCAACACTATCTCACAATGGATAAAAGTATTTTATAGCTTTTATTGAGTATTGTACTTGATATTGCTATATTAATGTACTTAATAGAAAACATAGATAAATTAATAGGTTCAAGCAATACTAAAATGAAGTTGAAAAATAACTTATCAAGAAAATCAAAATGATTAAAAGTGATAGAAGTGGCGAGTATGAATTTCATTTTGAAGAAATATGTTTAGAATACAAAATTAATCAAATAACATCCCCTTACATGCCACTATCAAATGGAAATGCAAAAAGGAAAAATAAAATATTAAAGAAAATGATGAATGCTTTGTTGACAAGTTTTGGTTTACCACAAAACCTATGAGGGGAAGCTATCCTTACGACTATCAGAATATTCAACCAAGTACCCAATAGTAAAAAAAAAGTGTAACACCTCAAAATATTTCTAGACCAAACTCATATATAGCAGGAAGAACCTGAAAATTCTGTCTCAAAATGAACAAGACAATGAGTCATTGTCCGCAAAAACGACCCATTTTCTGAGTCATTGTAATCCATGTCAAATTTCTTTTGGGGACCAACGAGGCATGGGATGACCCATTGGAGGGAGTAACAAGTCATCCTGTCGCTCATGGCTTCCCAAGTTCAAAAACATGCCCAGATCTTTTCGAAAACCAATGAGCCATCAAATGAATCTTCATTAGCTTCGTGACTCATTGTAGAAATTCATTGTAAGGTTTCCAGTGAGGGTTAAAAAAATTTCACAGAAGCAATGAGTGGGTCCAAAAACTCCTAGTTTCTAACAATGAGTCATTGTTGCCACCCATCGCCAGAGCCAATAACTTTTCAAGTTAAGTCAGCGGTAACGACAAGCAGCTACAATGACCCATTGAATCAACTAATGAGTCATTGTTCCCTTCCATGGTCCAATTCCAGTGAGCATAGATTTTTGGCCCAGGATCAACGACTGGTCTCAACGAGTGTGGTATCATCCAATGACTCGTTGTATTACTCATTGTATGACCCGTTGGATCCCGACGGGCAGTTGTCCAAAATTTCTTTTAGGGGTATTTTTTTAATTTCCACCTTTTTAATCCCTAAACTACGTTGTTTTGGGAATGTTCATGGGGATGTTAAAGTGGTTGATCGATATGTTACTCTCATTCTTCCTCTAAACTCTCAGACTTAGTGTGTAAAAGTTCTAAACAATGTTCTCAAGGCAAAGGCTAGGGATGCAATCTTTCTCCAGGTTTCTTCCAAGAATTCTACTCCAGGTATGTGGGAATTCAACAAGGGAATAATTTTTTCCTTGTTCACCAAAACTCTTTTGAGAATCTTATCAGTTCTAGCCCCAAATTTTAAAGCTAGGTTTCATTTGTCAGTAAATTTTGGATTCCTCATTGTTATAACTTTCATGAGTATTGAAGGCTATTGTTATCTTTACTTCTGGCCGATGTCTCCTTCCATGAAATTATATGATTTTATCCCTAGTTTATTTAAATATGGTGAATTGTGTAGAGTATATCAGGATGTTATCAATAAACACAATATCCAAGTATGGCTTGAACACCCTATTCGTCAAGTCCATAAAAGCTACAGGAGCATTCATTAGTCAAAAAGACATTGTTACAAACTCATAATGACCATACCGCATCCTAAAGACTATCTTCGGGATGTCACTCTCCCGAACCCTGAGCTGATGGTATCCGGATCTGAGATCTATCTTTGAAAATCACTTAGCACCCTAAAGCTGGTCAAAAAAATCATCAATCCTGGGTAGAGGATACCTGTTCTTGATGGGGACCTTGTTTAATTGTCGATAATCAATACACGTACGAAGAGAACTATCTTTATTTCGGACAAAGAGAACTGGTGCACCCCATGGGAATTTGCTCGGCCTAATGAAACCCTTGTCTAACAGGTCCTTCAATTGCTCCTTCAACTCCTTTAGCTCGACTTGATCCATTCTGTAAGGAGGAATAGATATAGGTTGCTTATCGGGAAGAAGGTCAATACCAAAATCAGTCTCCCGCTCGGGAGGGATTCTCGGTAAATCATATGGGAACACTTCTGTATACTGACATACTATTGGAACTGATTGGATAGCCGGGGTCTCGATCGTAGCATCCTTAACCCTAACTAGATAGTACACATAACCCTTAGAGATAATCTTTCTGGCCTTAAGGTAGGAAATGAAACGACCTACAGGCATAGCCGAACTACCCTTCCATTCTAAGTCTGCCTCACCTGGAAATCGAAATTCTACCACACAGGTTCTACAATTTACTAAGGAATAGCATGCAAAAAACCAATCTATGTCGAGAATAACATCAAAATGGGTCATGGCTAACTCTACTAAATCTGCTAAGTTGACTTTCTAAAGGACTGTGACCGGGCAACATCTATACACCCGTCTAGCTATAACTGAATCACCCACTGGAGTAGTGACTGAGAAGGGTTCTGACAAGATTTCAGGACTGACTCTGAAACTACTCCAAATAAGGTGTCAAAAAAGACAAGGTAGCCCGTGGATCTAACAATTAATATACATCAAGGTGGAAAACTCACAACATACCAGTGACTATGTCTGGGGAGACCTCCTGCTCCTGGAGGGATAGTAGGGCATAATATCTGTTTTGGCGCTATTCTCCACCACCACTGGTGGATGCACCCTACTGGGTTGGGTGTGCTGGTGCTGCTGCCGATCTGGTAATTTGAGCATGGCCTCTACTATCATCCTATCTAGCCAAGGGATACTCTCGGCGAATGTGGCCGGATCTACCGCACCCATAACAAATATCTAATCTGAACAAGCACTCTTCAGTATGACTCTTTCCATACTTCCCGCAGGCCGGGAAGGTGCGCTCTGTCTTCATACCCCTCTGGTCCCTCGAACCAAAGGCCCTGCTCCTCTGGTCACCTCTGGGTCTGATGGAACACTAACTGATGATGGTGTTGGGGCTAAAGATCTCTAGTGGGACTGCTGACAATTCCCACTAGGCCTCGGCTGGGAGAATCCGATGCTATCAATCCTGGCCCTCTTGCCTCCCTTTCCCACTAACTCAGTTCTACCGCCTTCATCTGTTGGGCGTACAGGACTATCCGGGCATAAGTCAATATCCTAGAGAAGCATCGCAGTCCAGCAATCTCTAACCAAGGAGTCTACTATCCCATTTACGAACCTACTAACATGAGCCCTCTGATCTGCCACCAACTCAGGTTAATACCTGGAGAGACGTGTGAACTCCAAGGCATACTCCTGAACCGTCATCTTCCCCTATTTAAGATACATAAACTTGGCCGCTTTCAGCTCCCTAATCTCCCAAGGGAAGAACCGATCAAGAAAGGCGACAAGAAACTCATCCCAACTGACAGGGCCTACTCTATCCGCCCTACTATCCTTCCACTATTTGAACCAAATGTGTGCGACCCCCTTTAACTGATATGAGGCCAAATTGTCACACTCTTCTCTATAGTTACCCTCATAATCTGGTTGATCATTAGAATCTCCTCAATGAAATCATGTGGATCCTCATCCTTCTTTGATCCAAGGAACTCGGGAGGGTTCATTCTCAGAAATTCTCTGACTCTCGTTGCTGTCGCATTCCCATTCTATGGGATATGCGCTACTGCCTGCTGGTTGACCTAGGCAGTCAAGGCCTTTGCTAGCATCTGAGTGGTTGGCCTGAATGCAGCGTGGGCAACCAGCTCCGGTGCATGGTGCTCATTGGTTGGGTGCGCTTGTTGGTGCGCATCTCCATTTTCATCCTCATGGCCATTTCCAATTCCATTCCTTCTGCCATTAACTCTGCGGGGAGGCATGATTCTGCAAATGTGAATCGCACGAATTAGAAGGATAGAGAGACATTTCACTGCATGACATAGATTATGAAAGAAGGGAATATTTCCTAAACATCTCGTAGCCTCTTCATTATAAGTGTGGCGTGCTTCACACCCATGAAAAAGACTCTACTTAACACAGCTTTCAGAAATCCTAGGACACTTCAAAACCTATTGCTTTGATACAGAGTTTGTTACGACCCGAACATGGTCCCGGATCGAGACACGGGAAAAGGAGCTCGGAGAGACTCCAAGTCGACCCATGGCATAAACATACATCTAACTCAATCAAATAAACCAGAAGAATTAATATAATAACATAGTTGAAGTCTAATCATAACATGACATCAGAACAAGAATTTCACTTCATACATGAAAAGTTGGTTACTACATACAGTCTGTAAGCCTCTAACATATCTGATGGGTTGATGGGACAACGCCCCCTACTAACCCCATAAGTGTGTAAACTGAAAATACAAGATAATTGGAAATAAGTAGTCCTCGAGAGGTGAGGACTCACCACTGAGGCTGAATTCTAACTCCGAAGAACTGGCTAGTGACAGGGATGAGTCTGAAGATCGGGGCCTGTATCATAAAATGATACAGCATAGAGTATGAGGTCAGTATGTGTAATGTACCGAGTATGCAAGGTGGTAAAAAGGACATTTAAAATACATAAAAATTCATAAGAGTAAGCAAACATGACCATAATATAAATATCATAATGCAAAGTAAGGCTCAAGGTTAAAAACATTCGTAAATTGTTCATGATCATAATCATAAGAGAAAAGCTTTATGAAACCTCACTTGAGCCAAAGTATATAATCATAACCATACATACATAATGAGGAACAGTGGGAGGACTCATCATAACCGACACCATCATGGTAGAGCCTTACATGATGCCCCAACTATCTCACTCAAGTGGGCAGAGTCGCCGCGGCTTGCCAGGCAAGGGTCGTGCAGTATATGATATCACAAAGAGGGGATCCATTAATATTGGATTTTATATATAGGTGCGGCAAGAATCACCCAAGGAGGTGCCTAGTTGGCTCAGACGCTNATATATATATATAACCTATGGTGGTACATAGTTTTGAGACACCAGTGTAGTCCTTTGAACGTCGGGCTAGTCGGTGCTAGACAATGCTCCCAAAAATATGCACATTAGGCTCGTGTAGTAACTGTAACATCATTCATCAAATTCATGGCCAAGAACATCATCATTGATCCCCATTTAAAATTCATGTTTAGCCATGAACAAGGGCCAATGAATTGGCCAAAAAGTCTAAAATCCTCAAATCATGAAATCCATACATACTTGTAAAATATGTATATACTTGATATCTCATAAATTCATGATGAGCATTTGAGAGAAATCATATCATAAGTCATAAATCATAATGGGTTAATGAACATTGAAATAAAAGTAGAATCGTAACTTGAATTTACATAAAACGTCCATAATTGGGCATAGTTTGTAGAGATTTAAATCCATAAGTTTTTAATTCGAAATAGTCATAAAATCTGGCCATGATTCGTAAATCATGAAGTTATACATGAGGGGAATTAACCCATAGATAGATCATAAAGATTTCATAAGAATTGAGATAAAACCCCATACAATTATCAATAGAAGTTCATGAATTAAAGGGAGATTGGGCATGGGTGTGAACAAATACACCCATTCATAACGCTACATACCTGAGAAGAACTAATTCTATAACTCTCTTGATTGCCCAATGAAGAATTTATGAAACTTGGAAGAATTGGAGCTTGATCAACTCTCTAGACCTTTACTCTTTCATGCATGAATAGAAATAGCCTAGAATGAACATACCCCTCTTAAAACTCACTATTCATAGCTTAAAACAATGTAGTTTATGCCTTACAATCATAAGAATTATGGAAAATCCCTTACTAAATTTGTAGAAAATAACTGTCTGCCAGTCCCCACGAGGGATTGGATGAGTCGTTACCAAGGAAATGAGTCATCGTCAACTGTCATAAAGTCCACTGCCATTTTTATTCAAGTGGTCCCCAAGAGGAACCTAACGACTCATTACTGGTGACTACGACTCATGGTCACCACTTTTTTCCTCAACTGCCCAGCTCCTCATGTCATTTACTAAATGCTGACCACAATTCACCTAAAGAATCGTGGTGTGTGAGCATGACTCGTGGGGTCCAATTGTGAGGTATACTACCAACTCATCCTTCACCTTTCATTTTCCCTTGACCACGGGTGACCTGACGACTCGTGGTCACACCTGTGGTCACCCCAAAATTTGAATTTTTCAGGCAAGTCAACACTCCTCACAATGAGTCACTTAACGAATCGTGGTCAATCTGACGGGTCATAGGACGACTCGTTCTGTGACCTGGTGTAAAAAATTTTGTTTTCTCCATTTCAACTCCTGAATCTGATCTTAGGGCTTTCGGGGTATAACAATTTCCTCAGAACAAATGCTAAAACTTGTGTTCTCCATTGAGAGGTATGAATGCGAATGTTGTGCAGTGAAATTTGAGGCAAACCATGAATGTTGATTGTCAATGACTTGAGATGCTGATTGATTTTGATTTGTTGGAATATGCCCCTAATTTGAATTGAAAAGAATGAAAGTAAGATATGTCAATGTTTGTGGTTACCAATTGAGTTTGGGCAACATGTTTTGAGTGTTTTTATTTTTCTTAAGTCGGTGTGAGATTTTGGGATTGTCTTAAGTTAGTAGTCCCTTATGCAGCTCTTGTGATATGGATGCTTTATTCAATTCTTAGTTGTGAAAGAATGCTTTGCTTGAGGACAAGTAATGGTTCAAGTTTGGGGGTTTGATGAGTTGGTAATTTACCAACTCATTATGCTTTTAAGCATGATCTTTTGCTTTGTTTCCATATCAATTAGGAAAGTTTTATGCCTTTTCTCTTTGATTTTACAAGTATTGAACTTAGACAAGAAAAACAGAGGAATTGAACAAAAAGCACTCTATTGGAGGTGAGGAACATGTGTTCCATAGAAGGGCACCTACTAAATGCAGGATACACTAGGAAGATGGTGAAGTGAACCTGTAAAGCACAGGTTGGAACTTGCGAAACGTAGGTGCAAACACAAGACACATTGGAAAAGAGCTGCCCCGACCTGTGAATTAGTTGCAGCTCACGGATGGGCACCTATGAAATACAGGTGCCTCGCAAGTGACCAAAATGCTAAAAATAGTAAAATCGTCCAGCTGAGGCACAAGTACATCAGAGAAGCTTTAAAGGGTAAAATTGGAAAACTGAGCCCAAAGGAATGTGCAGAATTTTTCCAAATTGTACACACCCATGTCACTGATGTGCCATGATTTTACGACATTATCGATGCTTAAAACCAAGTGAATATGTATGCACTTAGGTGCATTTATCTGGATATGATGAGTTTTGGTAGTTTTGTAGGTAAAACACGCCTCGGGAGTTGGAAATAAGAAAAGAACTAAAAAATAGGGTTGAAGGCATTAGAAGAGCTTCACAACAGACCGTTGGTCCCTGCCATGGGTCGTTCCATGCAGCCATAGGACGAGANCTGCCATGGGTCGTTCCATGCAGCCATAGGACGAGATTTTAAAAAATGGTGAAATTAAAGGCCAAACAATGGACGAACAGACCGTCCTGTCCGATCATGGGTTAGGTTCTAAAGAAATGCTAAGAGATATCTCATTCAATGGATGGACAGAACAGACCATTCCATCAAAGGATGAGTCATCCTAAGTGCTTGTCTAAGCCAGATGCTAACAAAACCAAGACCAAATGAAAGAACGACTGGAACAATGAAGCGTCCAACGACCCATTCAAGCTACTAACGGACCATAGTACTTGCCGACACCAGAATCCAATTTGACTTAGAAAAGGATTTATTTTATGTATATGAATACTTTATTTAGGTTTCTTTTGTAGTTTATGACTTCTTACCATATTTTTTAGGTTGTTGATCAACATTGAGATTCAAGAAACAATCTTCCTAATTTTGTTCTTGGGTTTTGAGATTAAAAACAACTTTTGATTATTGATTTTGGGTTCTTGTTGATTAATTCAAGAAGTGTAATTTCTTCTAAAATTATTGTAAGTTCATCATTATGATCAATACTTGTATAATTCTTCAAGCATGCATAGCTAAATCCCATAACAGGATTGTGGGAACCATGATGAATTAACAAACATAGGCAAAATACTTAGTGATTCTTGAACGGGGTTTATACATGTATTGTTCTTCTCCTTGTTTTAACTGCTTCTTAACAGTCGTGAATGTTAAAAATCACTTTGTTCCTACTTATCGGACAAAGGGGGTAATGAATGGGAAAAGAGATTAACAATGGAGATTTGAGGCTATCAACCCACATCTAATAGCTTGACCTTATCTGGGAATAGCTAATCAAAAATCTAAGGTAAGGGTAAGTTAATTGAACACTCGCATACGGATCAAGTTGAGTGGTGATAATCATCTAATTAGGGGGACCAACCATTTAGGTGAAGTTAACTTACCGATATTGCACGTTGAACATCAGAATATATCACTAGTATAACTAAGCCTGTGTAGTTATGAAATCATGGGGAACACAATCCTAGTCACTTCACTTATTGAATACAATCAATTTTAACCAAGAATCTACTCACTACTATGTACTGTTTTCAATTATTTCTTGTTACAGATCTCCCCCATAGGAAATAAGTAGATTGATAGTAATAGTAAATGTGTTAACTGAGGTCCTCGCCATATTCCTCATGGGATTCGACCCCAACCTTTTTTGGGGTACCGAAAGATTTATCCTTTCACCAGAGAAAGAAGTTCATGTTTGATATGCCGAAGTTTTTTTGGGATGATCCTTACTTATTCAACATATGTGCTAATGGGGTAATTTGGAGATGTGTGCCAGAGGTTGAGATGTTGAGCACATTAGAGGCTTGTCACTCATCCCTATTGGGGGTTATCATAGCGGGAATGCACAACCCACAAAATTCTGCAATGTGGGTATTATTGGCCAACTATTCAACAAGATGCACATGATTTTGCAAAGGCATGTGATGCATGTAAAAATCAAGGAGGCATGAACTCCATCTTACTCTCATCCTTGTCATTGAGTTGTCTGATGTGTGGGAAATTGACTTCATGGGCCCATTTGTGAGCTCAAATGGGATAAAGTACATATTTGTAGTTGTGGACTATGTATCTAAGTAGGTGGAGGCAGTTGCACTTCCCAATAATGAAGGCAAGAGTGTCACAGCGTTCAATATTTTCTCCAGATTTGGGACTCCTAAAGAAATATTAGTGATGGGCATTTCACACTTTTGCAACCGTTTGTTTCGAACCTTACTTGAAAAATATAGGGTGAAGCATAGGGTGGAAACACCTTACCACCCATAATCTAATGGGCAAGTTAGGTCTCCAACCGGGAGATAAAGACCATCCTAGCGAAGACTGTGAATGCTATTAGAATGGATTGGTCTAGGAAGCTGGATGATATGTTATGGGCTTATCGGGTGCATTCAAGACCCTTATAGATATGTCTCCCCATCAGCTTGTGTATGGGAAAGCATGTCATCTTCCGATCGAGCTTGAGCACAAAGCCATGTGGATGCTCAAGAAGCTGAATCTGAATTGGAGTGATGCTGCGAACTTGAGGCTTGATTAGTTGAATGAGCTAGATGAATTTCATTCGAAAGCCTATGAAATTTCAGAAATTTACAAAGAGAGGATGAATATACAGCATGACCGAAAAATTCATCAGAGAGAGTTCAATCCTGGGGATCTGGTTTTTCTGTTCAATTCAAGGCTTCACTTGTTTCCTGGCAAGTTGAAGTCTATGTGGTTGGGACCATTCTAAGTAGTGAAAGTGTTTCCATACAGTGCAATTGAGCTAGAGAATCATGAGGGAAAGAGGTTCAAGGTGAACGGCTAGCGGGTAAAAGCATATCTGGGTACAAGCAAAGAAATCAAACTAGTGGACCTTTGGACCCTGGGTGAAGTCTGAGTAAACTGGGGACTTGTGTCGTGCCGCGACGTTAAATCAGATGATGCATAGGAGGCAACCCATGGAGGTATATTGGGGAAGTCTAAGTAACCAGGATATCCACAACGTGTCGCGATTTTAAATCAGTCGCTTCTTGGGAAGCAACCTAAGATGTAATTGTAATACCAATATAATGTTCATGTGTGATGATATGTGCAGGTTTAATGCAGAAGTAAATTCAGAATATTCAGCACAAGTCTGAACCACGACCCTCAGAATGACTCGTCCTACCTTAGTATAGCTCGTAGTTCAGGTCGTTGTTGTACATGCAGAGACAGTCCACTTTTAGACGTGGTCAAACAGATGGTCATAACAAACCGTTCTTCCAAAGAACGGGTCATTGTATCGCCCATCTTAATCACTTCCTGCACACATCAAAAATCATAGATCAAACCTACGAACGCACAGTATGGGCCGTTGTGAGAGCAAACAGCCCATTCTATATGCCTGTAGGTTCCACAAGTAAGTTCCTAACCTCATACTAATGGGAAGGTGGAATGGGTTGTTTCTATACACGACACATTGGACGAGTCATGGTCAACATTTAAAATATTTCAGATAAATTAACCTGGCCTGACTCGCCCAGACCCATCTCGCTTAAAAACCCATATACTCAACCTCAAACACTCCACATTCAAAATTTTCGGTCATCAATCACTCCAATTCAAGTAAAACAAAGAAGAATAGCATTTCTCCCACAAGTGTGGGATTGAATCAAAGAAATTTCCAAATTTAAATCCTGATTTCATCCTCCCCTGCCAAAGTGAGTAAAGTTTTTTTATAAGAAAACGTGTTTGTGCTTCTTCTGCTCATCACTATACCCTTCCCAATTCACATGCGTCATGCTTGTTTAACTTCAGTATGAATTGGGATTCATAAAATTGTTAATCATGTTAGCCTTAGGTTGGAACCAAAGTGTTGGAGGGAATATGTCCATAGGCTAGGTCTACTAAAAATGTAAAGATTGAAGCATAATCTAAAATTAAAACCTAACTTAATGGGTGTTATCGAATGTTGATGGGGGTAAAGGCTGAGTAACCCCCAAAATTTGCTCCAAGGTTTATTTATAACACCTGGTTTTTGACAAATTTGAGTTGAACAAATGTAGGTGAGGGCAGGCCTCACGAACCATTCAACGACCTATTGTAACTCACAACGGATCATTGATTGTGTCATTGGACCGTCGAACGACCCCGATGCTAGACTCTCAGAATGACTCATTCAATGGGCCATTGTTTCAAATAATGGATCTTTGGACATAGTCATTGTGAGAGGTTCTGAAACCTGTAATCCTATACTCCTATTGAACGGACCGTTCCAACAGGCCGTTGTATCTCACTCTAAAAGTTTTAAAAGGAAAAACAAAATTATTTCGAAGACTTTCAAAAGAAACCAAAAAATGGATTATCAAAAGTATTCTATTTCTAAAAAATGTATTGGCTCATGGAATAAAAGCTAAATTGGCGACTTTTTAGAAACCAATTCAACAACCATAGCAATGGGTCGTTGTTTGAAACAACGACCCATACT